>WYDI02006396.1:0-22751 GCA_009867235.2 Psittacus erithacus | reverse complement strand
CCCTTTCCCTTTCCCTTCCCCTTTCCCTTCCCTTTTCCCTTCCCCTTTCCCTTTCTCTTTCTTCCCTTTCTCTTTTTTCCCTTCCCCTTTCCCTTTTTTCCCTTTCCCTTTTATCCCTTTCCCTTTCCATTTCCTTTTCTTTCCTTTATTGTTTTTTCCTTTTTTGTCCGAAATTCCAAAGGCTAAATATTTCTCTGGCTTGATGCTAATCTGTGCTTGAGTACAGTGGAAGGAGCTAAGACACAATACTGTAATTGAGAAAAAAATGTGAGCCCACTGCCTGCTTACTGTTCAGGAATTCTGTATTGCTTGGGAGAGTTGTGTTCAGTGATTTATTTGCCTGTCGGTTTGAGTATTCTTTTTCTTTATTCCCACTCTTGAAAAAAAAATACATGAGTGTTTTAACACCTAAAATGCTTTGGCATCCGTGTGATATGTTTCTTCGCCACCCTTTGACAATAGGCTGAAAAGTTTGCTATTGTTTTGAACCTGGACGTGAGTCCAGAATACAAGGTAGTTGAGATATTGTTTTCCCATACTTTCAGTGTAAAGCCTATGTACCTTAACTAAGAACTTTAACGCAGTCTGAGGTGTGATAGCCTGACCTGGTAATTTAGAAGCGTGGACAGGACGGGACGGTCAACATTTGTATCACCGGTGCATTGGCCACTGTTCATGTGCTCAGATTCACTGCCTGAGAAGTCCTTTGATAGTTGCCACAAAGCAGTTCTGGGCAGCAGTGCTGACACACAGTACTACTCATTTCTCAGGAGACAGTAAAACTCTGTAGTAAATATAAAGTCATTCGGCATGCTATTTTGTAAACTGAAATAATGCTGTTATTGTCAGCAGTGACTGACAATTGCTCCTTTATTTAAGCACAATAGCCAAGGGGAAGCTGCAGGAAATTCTCAAGAGCAAGGCACTAAGGAATGGGCAGTGCCTTCTGTTTTCCCAATGGCTAATAGAAAGACAACTGTCTTTTTATAATTTTGCTTCATGGTGTGTCATGCATCAGGCCTGTGATGGGCAGTGACACGGTGATGCCAGGATGTGGGGTCTATCCATCCTTTTTCTGTCTGTCTAGGTGTTCCCTGCCTGTCATTCCTAAAATGTTGGTACATTACTGAGGACCAGAGGCTAGCGCATCTATACTAGTTTGCATGCTGAAGCATGCTCCCAGTTTTGTAAAATTACATGGCTGTGATGGAGGGAAGTAATCATCATAAAAGTTACATATGTGCTACTCTTCTACTCACAGTTTTCTTTCCCCTGCTCACTAAGTATTCTCCATGTTATCACCTACCTGCTATTCCTTTTCTCCACACTGACTTCTCTGAAGATGACAGATTTCTCCTTCTCCTGTACTACACTAGAGGCGCTTTTCCTTGCCTTACCTTGCCTTGTGTGCTTCAGCACTTTTTCTTTCTCTGTGCTTAATTTCTCTGTGCTTACTCTTTCTGTCTTATATAGGATCTCAAATGGCAGTAGGAATCTTCCTGTGGGTATCTAAACTGAGCCAGCTTTGATTATAGTGGCTACTTGGGCACATTTTATGTATAGACAACTCAGTTCAGGGGTTTAATCAGCTAACTGAATCCTGTCCTTTCTTTTTCTTTGTGATGCTGATAAATGTGTGTTCAGTTCAATTGCTTTCACATGGTATGTTGGTAATTTTGGTTCAAGACATCGTCTAATCTAGATTCAAAGACTCATCTCCACACCAGAAGGGTGTATTCAGGTGCTCAGTAGTACAGGGAGGTGTGTTGTTCAGAGTGTCCTTGGGTCAGTGCCTCCATTTATAACTCCTGAGCTTCCTCAACATGTTTTTCCAGCAACTAGTTGTTCTTTCTGTCTTTTTCACATGTTGCATTGAAAAGAGCAAGCAAAAGCCAGTTCCAGGTAAATTGAATCCTAAGAGAGATGAGTTGAAACCCATTTCAGACTACAGGGTATTGCTGATTGGCTTTGTGCTTCCATAAATCAAGTAGAATCCCATTTTTGTTTGTCTGGCAAATAATAAATTTTTGATATAAAGATTTGAGAACCTGAAAGTGCTGATGACAGTGTCTGCAATGCGGATAAACTGTTTAGCTGCCATGATAGCAGTATGTTTGCTGCATAGGTAATAGACTTCTTGCGCCAGAATGGTGCGGTTGAACATCCATGGTGATATTGAATAGAACAGACACAACCACAGTTTTCATTACGCATAGCCAAAAACGGCTAAACAACAGAGGTGTGGAGGGGGGAAGGTAGCGAAAGCTTTTAGTAAAGCAGAGTGAGTTGCCAGTTATTATTCAGTATGGTGGAGCTGCACTAATAGCTGTTGCTTCAGACTTCTATCATGACTTACCCTTACTTTATTTTGATTTATTAATTTTATTCCTTTAGCACATAGGAGCTGCATTGTGGGCTAGTACTACTGTGTATGAGGAGCTTTTTAAAGCAATTTTTGTTGATGTCCTGAACAAAACCACTTGTCTGTGTGTCTGGTGTGTGTATTGATCTTGCAGACTGTCTACTGTCGGGGGGGTAATAAATACTCAGCTGTGACAGTTCTGAAAGTCTAGCCGCCAGACCAGTCCCAGAACAACCTCTGGTGTAATGATGGGGAAAGGATCAGAGAGCAAACAAGGACCATTTACCCTTTAAAAACACTTAAATAATTTATTTTGCATGCAAAAAGGCCATTAGGAAGGGAGCCTTCCACTTCCACTGTTTACAGTACAAGCACTGGAGTTCTGCAGTCAGCAGATGGAGTATCTATCCCAAACTATTACTACCAGGTTTGTTAATTTTCATTAATGATGCATCTATATCCACTGTGCTTCCAGTACATTTTCTACTTTTCTACTGCTACTGCTTTAGTGGAAAGTGTTAGCTTTCAGTGAATGGAGAAGCGGTTTCCTCTTCTATTTATCATCTGTTTACATGGTTTTGATTAAAAGTTTAAACATGTTTCTCCAGCCACCTCGGCTAAAAAAAGGCCATCAATTTCCCAAAGCTTGTGAAAGACTTGGAGAAATGAATCTGAGGCATTCATTCTCCTGACAATCTGCCAGAGCAGAACTTCCTCTCATACTAGCGTTTTTTCTGCTCTTTATGTCATGTGCAAAACACGAGGATTTGTGCTGTGTTAATCCCTCTAATGAGAGCTTCTCCCAGCCTCTATATAAACCCTGCTCAAAGCCGTGGCTGCTGGGCTGGCACTACAGAGCCAAAGCATCCATCTTTTGAACTGCATTTAAGACAATTTGAGACCAGGATTAAACAAACACCCAACACCAGCATCCTCAGCAGCGAGAGGGATTATCCCAGTTGGCTAGGGCATGGAGTCACGTCAAGGACAGATTGTCCCACGGTGGCGATTTCCCTGCTCCACTCACTCAGGTCCAGCAGAGAGGCAGAGCCTGCACCCAGCCGTAATGGGCACTCTGAGGTGGCTCTTCTGGGCTGGGCTGGGCTACCTGAGTTGCTGCTATCTCCCCAGGGTGCAGGCACAGTTCCCCCGTGCCTGCATGACAGTGGATGCCCTTCTCTCGAAGCGCTGCTGCCCAGCCTTGGGGACAGAGCCAGGCAACATCTGTGGGTCCCTGCAGGGCAGGGGATGGTGTCAGGGTGTGCAGGCAGACACTCGGCCCTGGAGTGGCCCCTACACCCTTCGAAATGTGGATGATCGGGAGCGGTGGCCCCTCAAGTTCTTCAACCAGAGCTGTCAGTGCACAGGTGAGAGAGGTGCTGGGGTGAGGGGATGGGAATGGATGGGTCCACTAAAGCTCCACTTTGGAGCTTTAGGTGCTCCAAGGCCAGAAACATCCCCAGTGATGTAAGGCAACAAGAAGACTTCAAATATTATCAGCTTCCTAAAAATACTGTCATGTTCATGATACTATCAACTCTTTTTTCAGAGCAATGAAGTCTAAAAAGTGTTTTCTTTCATGCAAACCTCTGGGTTTTCCTCTTTGCCTCTGGAGTTGTCCCTGTAGCCATCCATCACCTTTCTCCACAGGATTTTGGATGTTTCAGTGCTGCCTTCAAACCTCTGTCACTACTAATCATGGTGTGGTGGATCACTTCTGATCTAATCAGATCTGATCATCATTGATCAAGGATATATTCCTTTTGGCATAGAACATGGCAGCATGATATATCCCTGTGCACTGAAAATGCATGGATATCTGGCCATGGTGTTTCTCAGGGTTGTTAACTAAGTCTGCAGCTCACCCGGTTTGTACAATCAGCAAAGAGGCCTTCCATCCTTTTCCTCTCCATCTCCAGCTGCTCCTTCCCACCCATGACTTTGCTTGGGCTTCTGTCTTCATATACTGGAGGTGAAACAATCAGGGATGAGATCTACTTGAAGACTAACCTGACCAAAAGGACCAGCTTGTAATAAGAAGAGTCCACTAGTACTGGCAGGAGACGGAGAATAGGAAGGTGACACCAGGGCAGGATAGGATGACACGACCCTTTCTCAGCAGCATCCCTGGTTGAAGAAGGGTTAAAATGAGCAGAAACCGCAACCTCAGCCCAGACTGCTTTGCAGGGCTAGTAGGAGATGGTACCAGGAGTCAGGCAAAAGGCACATCTCAAGCACTGAAGTCACTTGCTAGACAAGTGCAGCTTAGGATTTCTTGTTGGGAATACGAAATTGCATGTATTTTCTAAAATGGGAAGAATAGCCTGCTTTCCTTTAACCTGATTCTCAGGACTAGCTGAACTGATCTGTTTAAAATGTATCTTGGCTTTCACTGTCAAAAAAGCACAGATCAATCTGAGAAGGAAGCGCTGCAGAAAATTTCAGCCAATGAGGTTAAGTTTTGCAGGACTATTATCAAGTGAAAGCAGAGAGGTAGGGGCAGATGACTTACATCAATACATAGTGTTACTGAAGCTCTTCAAAGTCATAACAGATTTCAGAGTATAACTGGCTTTTATGTTGTCCTTTGACTAGATTTCAAATGCTTGTGCGGAAGTACATAAACTCCAAAACTAAAGACAGGTGTCGCATACAGGCATAGACCATGAGTCAGAAGAGCACTGAAACACATGGGCATACACTAGTCCAAGTGATTAGGGCATCAAAACCTAGAAGTAAGCAGTGCAGATGGACATTGTCTGCATAGGCAGACATTAATTTGCTTGTCCAGGTAAAGGTTAGCTCTGATATTTGACATTTGCACTGCTGGGTCCCAAGTTATGTGACCAGAATGTATTGTCCCTTTCATTCAGCCTTACTTCTGCAGAGCTGTCTGCTCTCCTTGGCTCTTTAAGTCCGGCTTCTCCCACTGTGTTTTTATTTCACTTGTATACTTCAGTCTTTATTTATCTAAATATACCAGAGATAATGTGGATGGCATCCTTAAGGATGATTTGTGGAAAGGTTTCCTGGACTCTACCCTTCTTGATGCTGCAAGCAAAGGCATTCCTGGGTGAACACTAAGTTCACAACTGCACAGGGTTTGAATTATATCTAATGCTTTTGCAATGGTGGTGGTTGTGCATCTGTGTCTATTAGTATTCTGTTGCACTTTTTTTACTCTGTTTTATACACTGGTTAGCTGCCTGCACACCGGAGTTTTAAATGGTGTGACATGTGACCTTTATTAGGCATCTAGGGCTATGATGCCTGTGGTAGGTAACATAAATTAAATATTCACATTCAAAGGGACATGGAACAACGCACATGTCTACTATTAAGGTATCTTATTTTCCAAATGAATGTTATGTGCAAACTGCCTATTTGAAATGGTTCCTGGCTCGTGCAAACTCCAACCTGTGCCAAGGCTCCTTCTGGCATTTTAACAGTATAAACAGTTGTGTTCCAATGCCATCTTAGCACTATTTAATTTATAGTTTAGACATGGTGTAAATGATAAGCTGTAGGAACTCCAGCTGCCATGTAGCTAATTGTATTTGCTTAGACATTGCCATTTAAATGGGTCACATAGCTGACGGTGGTGCGGTAGGAAACCTGGAGCAGTTGTGAGGATCAGGGGCCAGGATTTTCCAAAAAAGGGATTCTGGAGTTTTTGCAATAAATTAATCTGCTGAAAACTTACTAGCTAAGGATAAAAGGAACCCTGAAAGTCTGTCTATTTGTTGTTGCTGTTCAGTGAGGAAAAGTGTGTTGATATCATGTCCATCCAGGTCTGGGTGCTGAATATGTCTGGGGGGGGGTTGGGTGGGGTGTGAGGGAACCAAAAAAAAAGAATATCCCAAACACAAACAGATATTGATAAGTATTTATTGTGGGATCAGATTATTTTTATATTTGCTCTCAAATTAATGTAGATTTTCTAAGGAAAATGAAAAAACCACATTTTCATTTCTAGGCTTTAGCAGATAATTTGCGCTAGTCTTTCTTTAGCTGGGGACAAACATAACAGCATAAGATTAATACAACAGAAAGATTCAGCTTTAATTCCCAATTTTTGTACAAAGAGCCATAACCAAAATGATAATTGTAAGTCTGTTTTCAGGATGCTGCTTGTTGCATGTTTCACTCTGTGTTTGGCAGCAAAAATACAATCTCTAGCAAAAAGGATGTGGTTATGACATGGATGTAGCCAGGAGATAGAAAACAGGTTTTAGCTCCTAATTTAAATTTTGAATCCATTGTATGTGTTTTACAATTGATTTGAGTGCACATAGTATTAATTCTATTTATACGAATTCTTAAAGTGCAATGACCTGATGACAGTTCCTGACAGTGTGCAGTACTGCATGAAGGGCAATTTGTTTTTCAATAAGGTGTGTTGAAATAGATCAAATGTTGGATGCACTAGTCTAACCCTGAACATTGACACCTGTAGGTAGTTGCACAACAAAGCAATATTTTGGTGGGATAGTAAATTCAGTTTAGAAGAATACTGTTTTAGAAGATTTAGGAACTAATTGCTATTTTGAGTTCTAAAGGAAAGAATTGTACTAACGGGATACAGATCTGCTGTAGCATTTTAAAAACTCAGTACAGAAGGTTATTGTGAAAAAATCACTGCAGTCAGTCATGTGGTTGCTAGTACAGATTGTGACAGTGATCAACAATGATGTAGTTTGAATTCACTGAGGAGTTAAGCATAATTCATTTTTTTTCCAGCCACTTTTCAAGGTTGACATGTGGACATGCGCTAAACATGACTCTAATTCTTTTCTCCATAGAATTTTTTTGATAAAAAAAATATTTCAATCTTTTCACATTCCTGTGCAATATATAATCAAGCTGGGGACAGAAAGTTTAAATTCTATTGTTTAGCTGTAAGCAAATTGCCAGTTAAGCCATGTAGCTGATATAATGGCTCTCCCATTAGGTAAAACGAGTTTTTGAAGTAGTTACAAAATACACTTACTTATTGTAGGGCAATGTGGCTGCAGGATAATAGTAAATTATAACCATACCTTGATGACCCTGCTAGGTACCGATCTTCCACATTCTATAGACTAGCGGTATGTCCAGATGAAGAGCTAGAATAGAAGAGCTATTTGTCTTGCGTGGTAGCAATCCTGATTCTATGTTAAGGGTACTGTAGTATGCTGGTCTTTCAAATCTAATATAACTCCTGTTTTAATGAAATGGCTAAAGAAGTCTGAAAATTGTCCTTTCTCCCCATCTGATAAATGATGTGTATTAAGCTCATTTCTGTAAATTGAAAAGGCATGGCAGATGTTCCAATTTCATCTTGATACAAAAAAATAACACAGAAGATGATGAGTGTTGGATGGGTTCCTTTTTACCGAAGAAAAGACGCCAAATTGATGGAGTTATAAATTTGTGTTATGGTCAGTGTCTGAAGGCCAACCACATGCTACGACTGCTCAGAGGTAGACAAATCCCTGTAAGCCCAGGCAATCATTGAGATGGAGGAGCAGCTACAGTGGTATGTGATAGCCGGTGTTAGCACATGTATATGATATGATGTTAGTGATATGTATTAACACATACCAAGTGTTAAGAAGTGTCTTTTTCTCAATGTCATGCCCGTGGACTGACCCACTGGGGGAAGCTACGTGGCCATAAGTGCCTATAGAAACAGACAGATTCACCCAACTTAACTGGGAAAAAGCACTATTAATGATGGTAAGATTAGACACAGAAGAATGTTCCCAAGGCATGTGATCCCATCTCCAGAGAAAAGGGTTAGTGGGGAAGACACCCCAGATGACTTTTATTACCCAGGGGCAGCACGATTGTAATTTCTGAAAGCAGGGAGCATCTGGATCCCATCTGTGACATGGTTTTCCTGTCTGTGTGCCAGAATGACCTCTCACACTGTATTCTCTAGAAACCACAAGAGGTTAGAATTATCTCTGCTGTTTCTGGCATTGTACCAGAGAAGGTAGTACACTGAGTTGCCTCTTGCTAGTCAGTGAAGGAAAAAAGTGCTAAGGCATGAATGCTTGCATGTTCCTTAGGTCCCTGTATTAAAAAAAAGATCTTGAAAGGGTCTCACTGTCTTCCTGAAAATGTCTACTGTGATAGCATGAGATTGCTTTTCCTGCTTTCCTAGAGCTGTACAGCTGGAGTCTACCATCACCAGTGTAGCGGAAATTGAAGTTAAGTTGTAAGAGATTGGGACATAACAATTCACAGTGCTATCATCTGGGAAGTCCTCAGGGCAGTAAATGGAGTTTCTGAAAGCAGCAATGCATCATTTCCAGACCAGTGGCCTAGTAGAATGCTAGAGAAACAAATGCTGAAAAAGTGGTTTGGGTGAGACATAAAACACCTGGGTCTCGGTACTGCAGTCATTCCTGTTTGCAGTGTGGGAAATCCCAGACCTCCATCAGCTCCTCACCATTTCATAATGACAGTCTTGTGATGCATGGAGTCTGCTGAAAGCAAATGGCAAAAAGCAACTTTCTATTTCATGAAGTGTTGCTGTTGTGTGCATTTCTGATGAGAGAATGTTGCCAAATAGATCTGCAGATGATACAAAAAAGTTCCACACAATCAGGAGAACTTCGCTTGGAAATCGTCTCCTCCTGTTTGCCAATGTCTTCTTCACTGCAGTTCTCCTTCTTACTCTGTAAAAGCCGATCTCTCATTGAAAAGTGTCAGTGGGAGAACTAGCTGAAGGAATGGACCCCTTGACTTACTTCATAGATTAGGTGGTTAAGGTGGTTAATTCTGCAGAGCATCAATTGGATTTAATTAGCACCTGCCCAAGGGAAGCAGGTGAGGAGTCATTGAACCACCTGGCTCCAGATGCCATACAAGTGAAGAACAGCTTTTTCTCCCCCACGAAGATAACTCGTAACTTCAGGCTTTTGCAAATTCCTATTCATAGCCTCAAGGAGGTGCATAAAATATACCTAAAATGTGGGTATTGTCTGATAAAATGAGCATGGGTGTTAAGAGCTGGATGGATTCACAGGGCCCTCATTGAGAAAGGAATAGGTACCATCAGAGCCTCAGCAAGTGAGTGGTTGAGCCTTGTTCTGGTGCCCATACCAGACAGGAGAAACATGGTCTTGCCCTAACTTTGGTTCTGTTAGTGCTATGTTTCAGTGTCATTTGAATTAATGGAAGTGCGACCACCAGTCTTAACAAAGGTTGCTGACAGACCTTCTCATGGTTAATTTCTGCTTTGCCCCCCTTCTCTTAAAAAGGATTGAATTGTAACTTCGGTAGTGGGGGGAAAACAGCTGCTTTCCAGAAGGTCATGGTCCATGTACTAAAGCTTGCACAATACGCATAGCATAATTGAGGCAGTGTTTCAAGATATTCTCAATATTTGTCATCTGGTCAGTCCAGGCTGGAGTATGTGATGGGCCCTAATGGATAGGCTGAGTTTTCAAGAGTGAGCAAATATGCAGATAGTGGAATACACTAAATCCACAACAGCAATTGTGCTCTTCTATTGGGATTCTCAGGACACTGTGATAAAATCAACTTTCCATGTTGCTTCCCCCCTATCTTAATCTTCTGCATCACAGTCCTTGTAGACTGGGGGTCTTCGAAACTGGTAATAAGCCCTGTAGTCTCTGACAATCTGAAATCTTACTTTAGTGTTAAGTGTTGTTCTGCTCCTAGACGCAACCCTGCAGCTGAGGGACATCTGCCCATTGAGGAACACTTCATAGGCCACTTCCCCATCTCTTTGTTAGCCCAGAGTCTGTCGTGGTCTAGCAGTGCTGATATGCATGCGGAGCAGTGAGGTTTTGTAGCATTTTGGAAGATGATTGCCCTGGTTGTTGTGGAGTGAGTGTCTATGTGGGGTTGGAGGGAGGCTGGGATTAGGGAATCTCAGTGCAGATTTTGGAGAATTGAGTGGAGGTCCCAGAGAACCGTTGGCTGCCTTTCTGCTCCCTCCTTCCTCTGGCAGCTATGCCTACTGTCCTACCCCAGTGCTATGCCAGCAGCCTGCCTGTGTGCAGCAGGAGGCAGATGTCTGCTGCAGGACCAGTTGGCTGGTTGTTCCCCATCTCCCCTCACAGGCAAAGGGAAAGGCCAAGGCAGCGGTAGCTGCAGTGGCAAAAGGGCCTTTCTGCTGCTGCTGGCAGTCTGCTGTGGTGGATGAGAGACCATGCTTGAAGAAAGCTTTGCTTTCCTGAACTCTTCCAGAGTCTGAACTAATAGCCTAGAGTGGACCCAATTACACGCCTTAGGAATGATGCCAGTGGGGAATGATGGTACTGCAGTGTTTCTCAGGCTCTTATTGCAGCACCATTTAATAATGCTTAAAGTGTGACCTGCAGCACCCCTGGTGCTCATCCTGCATTGTATCAGGTCTCAGATACACTGTTAACAGGCACTAGTTTTTCCAAAGTTTAGTTCTTAAGAGAACTGTTTTGTTTGGGGAATTTTTTTTCTGTGCTAAGGGTCCATGTGAACTGACCCTTTTTTGGCTTTGATCCTGGAAGCCTGGGAGTACTTGAGAGCTAGTCAAGCAAAGCACTTAACTTGAAGTGCTCAGCCCTCTGCTGGCTGAGACTCCTTGCATGCCTGAGGGCTTTGTGGAGCTCTGAGCATCTTGGAGCATCAAGCCCATTACCCAGCGCTTCACCTCCCTGACTGGCTGAGTGTGATTCTTGGCCCTGCTGCATCTCTGGGAAGCAAGCCATCCTTCTGGTTAGGCAACTGGCAAAGTTTCCAGTGTGCTCAGCTGCTGTCTCTTCTAGGAACTGGCATCCTTGGCAGGAAAGAGTGCTAATTCATAATTTTTCTGCATTCACTGTTAGTTTTGCCTGATTCACAATGTCATGACTTCTCTTTTCCTCGTGATTCAGGAAACTTTGCTGGCTATAACTGTGGTGACTGCAAGTTTGGCTGGACTGGCCCTGAATGCAACATGGAGAAGCCAGCAATTGTCAGGAAGGATGTCCACTCCCTGACGCCAGAGGAGAGAGACCAGTTCTTCAATGCTCTAGACCGTGCCAAGACAACCATTCACCCAGACTATGTAATTGCAACTCAGCACTGGACAAGTCTGCTTGGTCCCACTGGAGAGGAACCACAAATTGCTAACTGTAGTATTTATAACTACTTTGTTTGGCTTCATTACTATTCAGTCAGAGACACACTATTAGGTTAGTCCTTTTCTTATCCAATGGGCTCTGCAGGTAAAGGGAAGGGTCAAAAGTATCATTGCTGAACGAAGGTAAGTGTACTTAACACAGGTGTGCTACTTCATTGAGCAGTGGATCCCAGGAGGGGCAGATCTGAGGAGTGAAACAGTTGATGATGAGAAGCTGGTGGTCATCCACAGCTCAGGGAGGTGTGCTTCAGACCTGCTGTGCTTGGGTCTCCCCACCCTATGGCAGCTGGAGCACACCAGCTGCACTCCCCTTGCATCTTCTCTCTAACAGAGAGGTGGTTCACAGGCTCCATTGCTGGGTGACCTGAAGTGTGGTCAGACAGTGACTGACTTCAAAAAGGCATTCCTGCTCCACAGGACAAGGTAAATGTAGCAGCAGTGGGAAAGGGCTCTACAGTGGTGAAGGCAGAGATCTTGCAGGCATGTTTGGGACCAGAGTGCTACTGCTTTCTGTAGCTATCAGCAAGTGTTTAAGGATGGGATTTCCCTGACTAACCACTGCCATCTTTTAAAACCAAACCAGGTCAGAGGTTTGGGTATCTAACACTGTGATTTCTCCCAGATCCGAATTCCAGTCTTCATAACTTTTCTAAACAGAAGTACCTATACTAAGCCCATTTTGCAAAGGCCAGCTCTCACTGGAAACAGCACCAGTATGACTTTTCTACCTGCCAGTCCTATATGCAAGCTGAACAGCCCATATCTACCTCCTTGCTAGAGGGTATCTACTACTCTGCAGTGGATTTTCTCCAGTGTGTCCTTCTGACTCTGTTTCATTTTGCAAGGCTGAAGGAAGCAGTCTCTAGCCTAGCAAGAGCAAAGGTCCTTCAGGGACAGGACAGAAATGTGGAAAGGGAAAGAGGCAACTTCTAGTGCTGCTGCAGTAATAAATAAATTCATATGTGGGTTGAAGCTTGCTGCAGTAATAAATCCATATGTGGTTTGAAGCCTCCAGCCTTTGAGTGTCTTAACTCTCATGTGTAATAACAAGAGCACAATACAAGAAATAACAAGCTCAATTTAAAGAAAATTGGCAAAGAACATTGAATTACTGTTGGCAGGTTATGGAAAATGCTGAGGTTCTCAATTGATACGTTGTGTAGGTCCTGCGGCTGATCAAGAGAATGAGATAATGCAGTACATATTAGCAAGAAGCTAAGATTTCAGACAATAAGAATGTTTCTTAAAAGCAAAATGCACTGAAGTGATAAGAAATCTTCACAATGTCCAACTTTAAGGAGAATGTGAAGTTTTGAGAAGTACTGAATAACCACAGAGGAGTTTGTTTCACTTGTCCCATGTAAATGTTGTAGCTTGTGAGGTGCACACTCTGTCCAAAGGTGAAGAGCTGCAGGTTTCTGTTTAACTCCACTCCAGGCAATAGAAGAATGTGCTGTCTTTCTCTCAAGCCTCATTTGGTGCCTAAGTGCTTGTTTTATCTTCCTTTTGTAGGACCTGGCCACCCGTTCACAGGTATCGATTTCTCACACCAAGGACCTGCCTTTGTTACTTGGCATAGGTACCATTTGCTGTTGCTGGAGAGAGATCTGCAGGTTAGCTGAACAGTCTTCCCACTCCTCATGCAAATTCTCTCTTTTACTGTTTGACTTTGTTGAGCCAGAGAAGGGTAACCTGTTTCCTAGGATGGCTTCTTACCCAAACTCCCGGGAGTGTTTGCTCACTGATCTTTTTTTGTTTAAAGCGAAATTAGTGCTTTCCAGGTACTGATCAGTTTCTCACTGTGAACAATGATGTGAAAGTTATCATGGAGATTTTTATTTCATCTCCACTGCAGAGGACAGAAAATGTGAATTAACACTATTTTTTAACCAAATCCAAGCAACACATACATGTAAAACATGGTAACAGGTATTGTCTGGTGATTCTGAAGATATCATCCTAATGAAAGCAACTCTAAATATTATGCAAATCTAAATATCTAGCAAATCTAAATGTTAACCCCTTTAAATGTGCCATGTTGTACATTTAATGCATACATATATTTAGCAATGTATCTTTTAAAGAAATATATGTTAATGTGGCTGACAGTCAGCTGCCGAAGCATTGACTCATTTGTATTTGCATTACTTCTACATTGGCAGTGTTACTGTATTTCAACCTTGCAGTTCTCTAATGAAAACGGTTGATATCAAAATATCTTCAGGATCTCGCTTGTGTGAAATCGTAGCTAACAAGCAAGCACAAGCAAATGCACTGTATTCCTCTATTAATACAAGTTCGGATTCTTCCCTAGGGCTAGGCTTTCTGAGGTGAAAGCAAACCACATGCACAATTTTACCCATTACCCACTTACATCACTCAAAAAGCCTTTTAGTTGCTTAAGGCTCAATTCAGGCTGTTCCTGCTTTCCTGCGTGGTTTCTGAGTTGGCAGAGAGCCTAACATGGCCAAAACAAGTGCAATCCAACAGCAGAGAAACTAGTGACAGTGTATTTGCTACGACTGACTTAATGCCCCAATCTGTTGAAAGGAGTTGAAGCAACACTGTGAAATGCATGTAGCTGAAATACAGAACAAAGAGCAGAATATTCAGTGAAATATGCAATGAATACCCAATAAAAAAAACTTGCAGGAGTCCCTTTCCTCCTCTTTCCTTTGCAGGTGATTCTCTCTAACATGTTTCTGTCCATCACAGCGACTGATAGGCAATGACTCCTTCGCACTGCCCTACTGGAACTTTGCCATGGGTAGAAACGAGTGCGACATCTGCACAGACCAGCTCTTTGGGGCGCCGCGGCCAGATGGCTTGGGGCTGATCAGCCTGAACTCCAGGTTCTCCCAGTGGCAAATAGTTTGTAACAGGTATGAGAATGTCCAAGGCAAGCTTGCATACTGACCAAACATTGCTTTAATTCTGTACTGACAGCATGGGCTCCCCTCTCAGTGAGTGAAAGGCAGGAGAAAAACCAAGTCATCTTTTTTAAAACTGGGAATCAGGGTCACTGTGTGTGTAGATTGTGCTGTGTAAATTCTCTCCCTGGTATTATGGAAGTGTATTTTTTAAAGATGACTCTTTTGATACAGGATTTTAGTCGGTTCAGCCAATTTGAGGATGCCTAAAGTCTGCAGAGTTTGCACATTGGAAAATATCTTTTTAAAGAAGAAATGCCTGCATGTTGGTTCTCTGTAACCCAACTGATTTTGGCAGCAGAAACAGAAAACTGTTTTGGCATATAGGAAGCTAGAGATAGGCTGAAAAATCTGTTTCGTTGTATTGGGTGAGGCCTTAACCCTGAAATACTTAGTGCCGTTTGGGGACTGACTTCAAAGCGGCTGAGATTTCACATGGAAAACAACACAGAGGTGACCAGGAGCTTGCTGCCCGCTCTCTGTAGGCATACACTGATCTGGGTGAGAGTAGGGCTTTGACAGGTCATTCACATGCAGGACTGCGGTGCTTAGGACATATGATGCTGCCTGTTACAATACCCATATAACATTCTCCTTTCAGCGCAGGGGTAGCGTGCAATCAGTCAGATGGAGGTACTAAGACCTCAGGGCTTTTCAAAAGTCTCTTTCTCTTAAGTACTTAAAGAGCTACTTGAAATTCTAGCTTTAGGCACCACTTGGCTTTAAATCTCACCCCTACTTTTTCTCTAAGATAAATAGGGCTTTGTTTTTTCTGAAAACTGAAGTGACTAAACTTTTGCCTTGCCAAGGTTAAACAGAGAAGGGGTTTTGTTTACTTCAGGAGTTTCTGAAAATGCAGTTTCATCTCATACTGAATAGCATAGAATTTTTTCACAAGTATTACACTGTTTTTCTTCTCTTTCTTTCCTCTTTCTCTCCCTGATATAAAGGACTTGCTCACCATTAACTACTGGGCAACCCTTGCAAAAGCAGGATGTCCATCAGACCCTGAAAAAAAGGATGGAAAGCATCGCAGTTGCTTTTTTTCTAGAGGAGTTGAGGGATGGAAAGCGAAATCCCATTTTCTGTTATTTCTTGCATTTTCTCAGCCTACCCTGCAGCTCCTCAGTGGGACTTCCCTCTTTTTTTGAGTTAAAAAACTAGTCTTTACTCAGGAATGAAAGTTTGTCAGTTCAGAATTCAAAAGAGTGTTTTATATTGTCTGGCAAAAACTGTTCATCCAAAGCCCTTGGGAGAGAAGGTGTGAAGGGAGTTGTGCTTGCTTTTCTGAAGCATCTTCTCTCTGTGGACAATAAACCTGGTAACTCTTGTCCAAATGACTGATGGTCCACAGAGGATGCAGAGCCACAGAAAACTATGGCAGAGTGACAGTTCTGCAATGAATTTATCTCCCAGGATGCAGGAGGCAAACTGAGGTGTCCCAGGAGATGTCAGTCCCTGACCCCTGCTCTCTCACATGTATGATCAAGGCCTCATTCATACTGTGGGTCTAAAAGCCAACAAGTCCTCACCTTATTCTGACTTGTGTTTCTGTTTCACACTCAGCTTGGATGACTACAACAGCCTGGTAACGCTGTGCAATGGGAGTGATGAAGGGCCGCTGCGGCGGAGGCCACCTGGGAGCTCCAGCAAGCAGCTACCCACTGCAGAGGATGTCAGGAAGTGCCTTTCTCTGCAGGAGTTTGACAGCCCCCCTTTTTTCCGCAATTCCAGTTTCAGTTTCAGGTTTGTCCTTTGGCTTCTTCAGAGCTGGCTGGGTCACAGGTTTTATATGAGCATCTCTCAGCAAAATATGGTTACTAGATGCTGCTTTTACCCATCCACAGGAATGCGCTAGAGGGCTTCAATAAACCAAGTGGAGCCCTTAACTCGCCAATGCTGAGCCTTCATAATTTGGTTCACTCTTTCCTGAATGGGACCAGTGTTCTCCCTCACGCAGCTGCCAACGATCCCATCTTTGTGGTATGTCTTTTCTCCCCAGTGTGAGTAGCAATGGCTGTGGCTGAAAGGCGCCTATCTCACCAGAGATTTGCAGAGCAGAAGTAAAGTGAATTCCCTAAAAATAAGTCTTTTAAGTAGAAAAGGAAAAATCTTGTATCTTTTCTTGAACACTGCTCCACCTGCACAGTGGTCAAATAAGGAGGGAAGAAATCTCAGGGTGATTTGCAAAATATAAAATAGGTTTCTAGGGAGAAAATCTGCTATTCCAAGTCATGTTGTCCTCAATCCTTTCATGAGGTGCTATCCAAATTTAATAGCTTATACCAGACAATTTTACAGCAATAAGGTAAACTGAAAGTGGGACTAGTTAGTTTAGAGCAGTAGTCTGAGCAGTTTGTTCCTTTGTCTCATATTTCACAGGCTAAAAAGAAGTACACCTGATTTCAGGGGCTCTTGGGAAATAGAAATAATGTGATTTCACTGGTGCTGTGGTACAGTTCTGCACTGCAATGAGCACCACAAACACCACTGTGAGAATAAAACGCCAACAGTTGACTCTACTTGCACATCTTTGTCTTCTAATAAATTTATGCCAATTGATTTTCCCCTTTGTTAGATTAAAACACAGTGATTACATAGATAAATTCTAATGCAATTACTTTTTTCTTACCTTTATTTTAAGTTTTCAATCTTTTATTGGCGAAATTAGTCCAAATACTTATGTATTGTTCTTCAGCTTATTTCCTTTATAATTCTTGAATTCCTACATTTATTTCTTTCTTACACAATGAAATCTTCATTTCACAATGCTGTAATGTTATGTGCAAATTTATTTTCTATAGGATATTTTTCTAAGTTTTTTCCAGGGTTGTAATAAAAAACCATGAGTCCTCATAAATTAATTTGAATTGCCCCAGACATCTGTTACAGTTGCCAGAAAAACTTTCCTGTATTTTAGTGCTTTATAGATCTATAAACTCACTAGAAAGACCTGATCTAATTCACAGGTACCTGGAGCTGTGGAGCTGGTGGCATGCTTTAAAATGAGCATGAAGGAATCAAATTTTATGCAATTTTCCACATCTGCTCAGAGATGAGAGAGATTAAAATATGTTTGAGAGGTATATTCACCTGAATGAGGTCAGAGGGCCCTCAACAGAGAGGAGGGACCTGCCTATTCAATAGCCAGCTGATACTAAGCCATCTGGAGGAAAAGGTTCTTATGAAAGAGCAGCAATAAGGACGTATACAGTCAAATGTCCTATGTAGAGCAATTAACTCGATTCTCATGAGCTTTCCTGGTTTCTCATTCTGTAAAACCCACCTAAATTAGATTGCCCTCTTCTCTCTCTCTCAAAAGCTGCTGCCATGTTAGGTGAGAGTGTTTTAAATGCTGCCAGGTTCTGAAGGAGCTTAATAAATGTGCTTGCCCACGACTGGCTTTACAGGTTCTTCACTCCTTTACTGATGCCATCTTTGACGAGTGGATGAAACGGTTTAAGCCCGCTGACAATGCCTGGCCTGAGCAGCTGGCCCCCATCGGTCACAACAGACTCTACAACATGGTCCCTTTTTTCCCTCCTGTGACCAACAACGAGCTCTTCCAAACCGCGGAGCAGCTCGGCTATACCTATGCCATTGACCTGCCAGGTACGTTGCAGAGGTGTGCAGGCTGATCCAAGCAATAAGACAGCCCATGTTTTCAATGACACAGGCTTATGGAAAATGAGGCATCTTTCACGAAATGCATGGGTCTATTTACATGGTTGCTAGCAAGCGTACACAGGTAGTTACAGCTCACCATGTAAGCTGTGGAAACTACGAGTCTGCACAAACTTAGTTTACTGTACTGCAAAATGCATCAACTTGAACTGCTCCATTCTTGACAGTAATGCTTCTTTGGGGCTGAAGGAGCCTTTGATTTTGGCTCCCATTCCCAGCACTGTTTATACAGGTTACAGGATCCTTTAACCTGTCAGAGGTCAGACACTGTGCCAGGGAGCTTGTCTGGCTAATGTCAGTCATTTTAGAAAATACTTGTTTTGAGCAGGGCCCTGGATAATGATGTGCTGAAAATCTTATTAGAGGTGAACTCTGTTAATCTTTGGATACCCTGGGGAGATGTACCTGGGTGTTTTATGTTATAAACCCCTAATTTTAAATCTTTTCCATGTCTGTAAGTGTGATGTGCCTTAGGGTTTGTCTGTTCTTTTGAAATTACCTTTGACACAAATCAGCTAAATACAAAAAAAAAAGAAAGCAAAGTATTTATGCACAGGATCCAAATTTTGCAACACAAGTTACAGTTACTTGTGCCTTTGTAAAAGGCACTTGTGCTTTTTACTTTGTAAAAGGCACAAGTGTAAGAAATGCACGAAAATCATGCTTCAGCTGCTTTGCCAACGATTAAATCTGAGCAGTTCCTTTCTTCACCTCTGTATTCCTTTGGGAGGCAGTAGGTGCTTATCTAACCTATGTGGCCAGGAATTTCTTCTAAAAGCTTACCATATATCTGTGGTTTTAATCTGTGGAGACTGTTTCAAGGTCTATAGACTGCAAAAGATTGAAAACCTTGTCCTCAGGCTGCATTCATGCAGGCGAGCCCTGACTTAGGGAGGTTTGCTAGCTGCTTCAGCAGTGCTTTTCTTAGGGATGTCCCCAGAATTTTCCCTAAAAATTTAAACTCCTGCTTTTATGAAATAAAAGTTTTCTTCCCTTTGGAGTACTATCCCCCCTCCTGCTTTGGAAATGCTGCTGCTCCTTGGGCATGAAGACATCTTGTGATTCTGCTGCTTTTCTACTCCCACCTAAACAAATAGTTAGCTCTCTGTGAAGCTGCATATCTATCCCTGTCTGCGTGGTCTGTGTTCAGGCAAAATTTTCACATCCAAGCCTTTCCCTTTTATCTAGGTATATGGGTTGCTAATTCTACTTCATGTAACCACATTAGAAATCAGTACATACTGCTGGCTTTTACTTGAAAGATGGTAAAGTGGTAAACAGTTGATTTTGGGACCTTATCGAATTTGGGCATGATTGCCTTGACTCTTGTTGACAGAGACTGCAGATTGGGGCACACAACTTTTAACTTTTACAAATCAGTGTGACATCTCCCTGAGCCATGTCTCCTTAAGCCTTTACATCTTATTAACCTCTGAATACCTCAAGTCTTTTTGGTTTTTTTTTTGTGACTATTTAGGCAAATGTAGTTATTGCCATCTCAGTATATGTATTATTGCTCAGAATAGGAGAGCAGGCAATTTTTGCTTCTGAAAGCATTAAACAAAACTGAAAATTCAGCCAGGCGGAGCAGTGTTATTTTAAGAATGGACAATATTATCTTAGAAGTCAGTCGTCCCAGAAGCTGTTCAAATCAGACGATAAAATCTGGAGTTGGACAGCAGAATGTCGCTAAGCAGTGCTTTCAGTTAAAGTTTGACAATAGGCTGCTTTGTGGTCTCAGGAAAATTTGAGGGTTTTCTGTTGACTCAAATAGCTTGGAAACAGCTATGCTGAAATGTCATTATAGAAAAAATTGCTTAAATCATTCATAACTTTGGCCAAATTAGATAAGAGAATGGTCTTTTTGTCCTGTCACTGTTAATCTTTCCCATCAAGACTTTAATTTGTATGAGAAGTTGAAGTTCAAATTGAGCTGTAGACTTCTCTGGCAGGAAACATCCCTGGCTCTGTTACGTGTGTCTGTTACATGGTGCATTACCAGCTTCCCCTGTGGCCAGTGGGTCACTAAGCCACACAAGCAATCATAATCACCAGGCTGTGGGACACGATTTTTCTTCCATGTGATTTGAAAAATGAAATTATGGGCTGTCCTCACTTCAGACTTTTCATATTTCCAGGTTCCCTTGAAGAAACTCAAGCGTGGGCTGTCATGGTTGGATCCACAATTGGAGGAGCACTTATAGCTCTGGCCATGCTTGTTCTGCTGCTTGTACTTTTCCAGCACAGAAGGCAGAGAAGAGGTTTTGAACCACTGATGAATGTGAGCTTCAGCCCCAAAAAGTACATGGAAGAGGCCTAGTGCCCTTGCTTGGTTTCTCTACTTATTCCTGTAGGAACTGACCTTGATTCCCTCATTGGGAGTTTATCACACACTCCTTGAGCCGCTGACTGCATTGCTCTCATTCAGGTTTTCCCGTTATCTTGTGTACTGCAATACATGAGGTCTCTGGTTGCAAGGCCCAAGACAGGACAGACTTTTCTCATTACCAGATGTTATTTGGAGTGTGTAACACTTATAAGTTATCCTCTATAGATTTAGATCAAGACAGGTAAGAATACAAATAAAAGAAAACCAAGTTGAATAACCAAGATAATTTTTCACCTCCGTGTGTTTTTGATTTCATTTAGCAGCTCCAAGACTGCTTAAAATTATAAATTCTACATATATTTGAATAACATATTATTTTACATTTATTATCATTAAATATGCTGAATAACATAGTCTGTTTTTAAGGTTCAGAATGTTTCGTGCTTTTTGACAAAATACCATAGGAACTCCCTGGTCACAGTTTATTTCAGAACCATGATCAATTCTGTATGTTATTCTCAGTCAGGATGACTTTAGCAGTAGACAAACCTAAATATTCCTAAAATTTTAGAGCAGAAGCTTTCTGTCAGCTAGGTATATATACACTTGTGCTTGCCCCTAATGTGATGGACCTCTGACAGAGTTGAAAATGTTGCTCATCCTTCTCTAGTTTGGCTCTCCTGCACTGCTCATTAATCTAGACTTAAATTTCCCAAGTCCGGAAGCCAAGGCTCAAGGTAACAAGACTAAGATAGATCACATTACCCAGTCTGCGGGTGGGGAATCAGGTTTGGATGTGGCACTCCCTAGATCCCATCATAAACATTCTTTTATATGTTCCCTCTATATTCCTTTATTTAGCCATAGATTTGGACTACATTTGGGTAGCTTTCCTATGTTATCTTGAGACAGAGTTTTTACACAGCAAATGAAGTCTTGAAGAGATTGTGTCAGCATTGGTGCTTAATATGTTACATTAAAGGAGTCTCAGATTTTGTGTTTTGTAAGGTCCTGAGTCTTATAAAAACTCTGCTTTTGTAGCTTTTAATAAAAAATTCCAGCTACTCATAATATTGTGATTTTTTTTTCTAGGCCTGCTCAATACTAGTGGTGTGGACTAGAAAGAAGATCTCAGTAGGTCTTCATTTAGCTTTGGATATGTGTAACTCACAAAACTTATCTCTAAAATCCAGACTTTTTCAGGCAAAGAAAAGTAATGGTTTGCTCACCACATGCTGATTGCCCTTGCTGCATCAGGTGGACAATGATCTGCTGCTATTTCTGCTCTTTTGTGGCGACTTTTGGGGGTCTCAATGTACTTGTTCCTGGCTTATGCCCAAGATGTCAGTGGTTGGAGCACTTTCTGTATAGCTGCTGAGCCCAGTGCCCTAGCTCCCAATCCAGGCTGGCTTTTGGGGGGTTTTGCCATGTAGGGACCAGTGTTACTTGGTGCTGAAGACATCAGATGAGGTCTCCAGGGACCTGGCTTGGGCATGTGCCATACCAGTAAGACTATGACCAGTTCCAGTTTGTAGCTAGGCCTCTCCACATGCCCTTCTCAAGGAGGAGATGTCAGCTACTTTCCAGCACTAAAAGACTAGGAGTCTTCACAGAGAATCGTAGGATGGTTTGGGTTGGAAAGGACCTTTGATTGGACCTTTGAATCCAATTGCCCTGCAGCAAACAGGGACATCTTCCACTAGATCAGGTTGCTCAGAGCCCCATCCAATCTGACCTTGAATGTTTCCAGGGACAGGGCATCTACTACCGCTCTGGCCAACCTGTGCCAGTGTTTCACCACCCACATTGTAGAAAAAAATCTTTCCTGTATTTAGCATGAATCTCCCCTTTTTCAGTTTAAAACCATTACCCCTTGTCTTATTGCAACAGGCCCTGATAAAAAGTTTGCCCCCGTCTTTCTTATAAGCCCCCTTTAAGTATGGAAAAGCCACTAACAGGCCTCTCCAAAGCCTTTTCTCCAATCAGAACAAGTCAAAACATGCACCAGTTCACACTAAATACTGGTTTAGAGAGATGCTGTTGGACAGACATTGACACCTTTTTGGCCTTCATGTTATATGAACACCAAAGTTTAGGAGACAGGATAGGCTGCTGTTTCCAAGGGTGAGTGAAATTTTTCCTTGGGGTCACAGGGTACTGTCATGGGTCTGCAGGGTTGGGCTCGCTTTTACTTGGAGGGGCGTCCAGTACACTTGGAACCGACTGCCCCAGGGGTGGAAACACAGCCCTGCTATCTGCCATGGACTGATCCAGACTGCACTGGAACAGGGGCAAGCTCCAGAACACCTTCAATATATTGATGACATT
>WYDI02006391.1:0-29812 GCA_009867235.2 Psittacus erithacus | reverse complement strand
AAGGACAGGTTGTGGGGGGAAAACAAGCAGGCTACATGCTTTGTCTAATTTACGACTAAGCTTAAACCACAACAGTACTCCAAGATTCTACAGTTACTGCCTGCAGGAAGCCCACATGTTACATGACTGCATTTATTAATAATCACTTCTATTTGAAGAACTTGTTGTCCTGGCAAAGGTTTTCCTGATCCACAATGCAATTTTCTGGAGCTGTAAAAAGTTCTTGCTCCCCCCTCAGCTGTAATGGCTTTGGGTCTGTGTATGTCCATGGTACTGACAGGCTGAGCATGGGTATATGGATTACTGCCTTGGAATTTGAATGTCTGATGTACAACAGTCAGCCAAACTACCTCAAGTCAGCATAAGTGTGTTTTTTCCTTTTTGATTCTAGAAACTGTCATGGGAATCAGGCAATTCATTGGAGAGGCTGGTTTCTCTTTCACGGAAGGAAAAATCAAACAAACCCATGACTCAGAACATAGGCTCCCTCCAGAGGAGAAATTCAATCATTTCTCTTAAACCCTCATAACATGTAGACCTGTCATAGGGGATTCCTGTGAAGCATGGACTCTCTATGGTTGGTCATGGACAACTTGCTCAGCAGTTGCTGATGTTGAAAATGAGAGAAATAAGAAGAATTTTCCAAATATGCTACATATCATGGTGACGATGCAAAGTGACACCCATTTTTCAAAACCATCCTTACGTGATTTGTTGAATGCAGCATGTGAATTTTGCCCAAATAACCCTTCCAGGCACATAAAGAAAGGAACTAAAGAAAGGCAGTGAAGAAAGCACAAAAACTGAAGGGAGCATTTATGGTTATCCATGAACTTGCAATGGACTCCTACCATGACACTGACATCTTGCTTGTTTGTGTTTCTGCTGATAGCACAGCCTAAAAAATGTTACCCAGACATACTAAGGTAATGGGAATGAGTAAAGGCATATCTGCTTGAAAAATTCTAGAATAATGACTTATTCATAATATCAAGTAAAGTACAGATCTTTTGTCTGTCATCTCAAAATGACAGTGAACTGAACCTTTGGTAATGGGCTCATTTATTCAGCCCAGTTAAATTCCAATTTATCTTTCTAATTTGCACTTACAGCACCATAAAAGGAGCAGTTCTTAGGGTTCAGCAAGGTGCTTTGAATTGCTGAATGTGAAGCTGCCAAAGACTTTTGTATCAGATTCACAGTATATGTTTGGCACAATTCTGCATTAATCATTGCCAGAAAGAGCGGGTTAGAGAAATTAACTAAATTAATTAAAATCAATTTTTACAAATGAAAGATGACCTTTGTTCTGTTTCATAATTTTGCTAAATTTTTGCATATTGCTGATCAACTACCAAATATTAATATATTTTTTTTTCTCTCACACAGGAATGTGCACTTAGATATACTCCCAGAATCCTACAAGAATGATAGATTTTCTCTGATTATTTGCTAAGAATTCTATAGTGTATTATCTGGGGCTGATGTTCCAACACAGATCATATTTTTATAAATAGCTCAGATGAAAAACCATGCTTATACCCAAGGGGGTGGTTGGTTAGGAAAGACTCCCCCTTGCTGTTGTAATCTGACATTGCTCAAGCCTGCAGTATTTAAAGTACAGGAAAGTAAATGTTCTAAAAAGAAATTCAGCATCTCAAGCTTTATTTTGATTACACTTATACCATATAACAACTCTATATTTTATGGCCACAAGGCCTCAAATCAGTTGAAAAGTATATCCAGCTTCCATAGAACAAAATAAAATCCTACTGATTTTGGACTTGTAATACAAGGCATGTTTTGATGCACAGGTGTTTTATATACCTTCTAAGCAGGTGCTGTTCTCAGATCTTCCGTCTGCTTCTGAGGGACTGAAAAAAATCTCAGCTTTACAGTGAAGCTGTTTCTCTATCTCTTAATGGGATTAGTAGTCCTTTTTTTTTTTGCTAGCCATGACAAGCAGCCAAGACTCACAATTGCAACTATGAAAAAGGCTCTGGTTGTGAAATACTTTTGGAGATAGACACAGTCTTTTCAGTCTTTTTTTTTCCCATTTTGGCCCCAAGTACTCAGTTTATAAGCACGCCAGTAAGATATGGTAGATGCCCGTTAAACCATGTGGTGGCTTTTACATTCTCAGTGCAGTTACCACCTTTCTGACCATGTGGAATTTTCTTGTGTTGGCAGCAGAACACATGCAATGTCTTGCTCTGTGAGTCTTGACTGAGGAAAGCTTTTGCAAAATTGTATAAAGTCCTCTTTTGAAATTCTAATCTCCAGCGTGATAACTGAAATCAGATTTTTGCAAAAGAAAACCCCAGTTTGCCTGTTTGATAGGGTTGTATAATACATAATTTTATATATGAAATTAAATTTGTTTATGAGATACATCAGGGAATCAAACATTCAGGAAACTGTGTCTGGCCAAGTATACAGAATATGGTCTCTCTGTGCTCATTCTTATAAACAGTATTTTTTATATTGGAAGTGATTTCCTGTGCCAAACTTCAGCACATCGGTATTTGCACTATTTGTGTAATATCCACTCTGGAATATATTTATTTCTCTGGAATCTGTCCATATTGCAACTGACAAGGTGAGGAACAAGTTTAAGCGCAAGCTGAATCACACATATCTTAAGTAGATGATTTACATGTACAATATTTTGAGAGATGAGGAATAAACTGAGATCTGTGGGATTCCTCTGAATCATTAAATATTTCATTTCAATATTTCCTTCAGAAAGTAGCATTTTAGTCATCGCAGCCTGCTTTTTTTCTCATACATTGTGCCATTAACACATATTAACCTTTCACTCAATGTCTGAAATGTAGGCCAGCAGTAAGAGTGATTGATATATTGTACTTTCTGTCCACTAAATGCATGAATGCATTTGCAAGCACACCTGTATGCACAGGAGTTCAGAGCATAAAGACTCCTTTAATTCAGACTGTCTGGAGAGCTAAAAAGGAAAGAAATCCTGCTTGCAGCCCCCTGCACATGCAGTCTGCTGGTTTAAATGAGTTGCAACATCTCACGGCAGCAAAAATAAACTGAACCTGCCCCCTGTCAAGGAGTCAGCATTCAGGAGGACAGACAGATCCAGTGTCAGATCTGTGCTGAGGAGCTGGTTCATCCTCTCACAACTGACAAGGACCATCTGCGTGGCTCCCCAGGGCAGACCCAGTCCACAAGAGCACTGGGATCTCAACAAGATGATTTTTCTTCCACTCCAAAACACAGTGGTAGCACAGAGTAAGTTTGTAGCCTTCAGTACACAAAACCCTCTAAGTATATATTTAAATAAACTGAGCATAGGCGTTTGTACATATGCCAGACCTGCTGTTTAACTTTTCCAGCCTGAGTGACAGGCAGAGCATCTGTGCATAACTGTAGTAGAGATATCATGCCCTCAGGGCCAGAGCACTTAGTTCTGCTGAGCTCATAGACTGCTCCTTTGCAAAACTATTCTTCAGTTCCTCCAGTCTATAAGAACTCAACAGACCCAAATTTTCTTTCCCTTTCACCCTGCTAGGTCCCTCTTTCATTTGCTGAAGGAAGCAAGATGTATAGAGTCTCTTATGGATCAAGGTGAGTAGTTTAGAAGCCTGACCTCTACAACATCTGGTTGTTCATGCCTTTCCTTGGTCTTGTGCCATGAAAGGAGTGTCTTCTCCAGGTGACTTCTCGCCCTCAATAGGTTCTCTTCTGTCATGCCTTGACTCTTCATCTGCTCCAGCAAATGACAAGACTCACAAGGCTGACCCCAAACCTACTATTTGAAGTCAGCCTTCCGCTTCTAGGAAGGCTCTTCTGCCTTCTCACAAACATCTACACATTGCCATGCCTATTTAATTTAGGGATATACACACAATCCCTTGTTTGGAAACACCATGTGAAAATGCTTTCCACGGTAGTTGGTGATCTAACAGAAGGCATCCTATATTAGTGACTTTTACCATAATAAAATTGACTCAACTTGAAAAGTAACATGGAGTGGAGTGGGATACAGCACTATCATAAAGTATTAAAATACTTTACTTGATTGAGTAAAAGGTAGCATGGTAAAATGAAATACTGAATTGAAAATTAACTGCAACCACAGTAAATTCACACTATAATTCTAACCATGGCTTCAAAGAAAAATATTTCAGATACCATCATACTAATAAGGCAATTTCATTGTCTCTGACAAGGGATGATTTGGGACATTCTCAAATTAGCTTTTGTGTGTATCAGTAGCATTAGCCCTTTTTCAGGTTGCATTTTGAGTACCTTGCTCCTGCATAGAGATGGATAGCCATCCTGTGAATTTTAGATTGTCAGTCTGACTTGATTGTTCTTGTTTTGCTTGTGAACATTACATCACTAATAAAACACTCAGAAAGCTGCCTGCTTTGTGTGTTAGAGAATAGCTAGGTTCTTTTATTCCTGTTGACCAGCACTTACCTGTCTTTTTAACAGAGTACTTGGAATGTCTTGTAGCAGACAAAGGAGATGATTAAACAAAGCAATCCTGAAAAAACTGAAAAGGCCAGTCCAAAAGGCAGAGATAAGAAAGCAAATGATGTTTAAGCATTTTATGGCATTCAGAAATGTTCCCTTACTCAGCACTGGCAAAGCTGCGAATACAGGCTGCTGCAAAACACAAAATAGGATGGAGAGTTCATTGTCTCAGTTCCCAGACATTTAAAGCTCATGCACATACTGAAATGGTGACTCTTTATACTTCATGTTGAATGCACACATGGATCTGACTGGACCAAACGGTGTCCACTTCAGTTATGCAACTAGTCCAGTTAAATTCCACTGGGGTACTGCCCAAAATATCAAGATGTGCCAGGATGAGCCTTCTGTCTCAAAAAAAAAATCAGAGAGGCAGAAATAACAGCCTCAGCATTTACCTGATAGTGCAGGCTCATCCCATGCAGTCTGTTCTTGATCAGAATTATAGATAAATCACACAGCTAAAAAATAATCATTTAATTATTTTAATGGTAAATTAAGGAAAATCAGATTCTGGGGGTGTTAGGGAGCCACTAATTGTATCTGCCAGAGGGAAAGCAAATAATACTTAGAAAGCATTAAATCAAATGTGCTCTCAAGGCTGGACTTGCTAGCCCTTATTCTTACAGAATGCTCTAAATTAGTTGTATAAAGGCTAGCCAGTTTCTATAGGATTTTATTTATAAGTATATAACTAAAACTATCTTTAGTATACAAATGAAAATAATTTAATTTTAAATTGAAGGAATTTATTCAAAAGAGGAGTTGATACATTAATACTACTATTTCGAGTGTTACTAATATTAACTGCTATTTATAAAATACATGGCATCTGCTAGGGCCAGCAATTAATTTCTTACTCATACATATCTCTCCTCATGCCAAAACCCCACGTCAGTCTGCCACCATAGACCGCTATTCAGCTGATAGCAGTGTCTCCACAGTCTGTTTGTTCTTCATTTAGTGCGCAGGGATGGCTGTGGCCACAGCCAAATCAAGAACATTTACGCTTATTGCATGACCTTAGACTCATGCACAGTGCAGAACTCATTAAGGTAGACCAGGATATCAAAAGCAGTTCTGATGAAAACAATGCCTTCCTTAAGTGGCCATTGATCCATGCTGGTCCAAGTTTCTTGCCAACAGACTTAAGGTTTGGGGCTCATATGGACCAGTGAGCACAGAGTAGATGTCACATATATCCCTGGGACAGGTAAGGCTAATGCCAACAGGTGCTGCTGCAGGGCATTGTGGTATGAGGAGTACCCATGGGCAGGTGGTCTCTTCTTGAGGCCAGTGGCAGGACTTAGGGCAATGGCTGGCAGCATCTTCTGAATGAGTCCTAAGATTTTTGTTCCAGAATTAAGGTCATTTGTCCTTAGTAGAGGAGAGGCATAGGTAAAGGTATGTCATCCCATGAAAGCTTGCTCCATTATCTGTGGGAATTTTGCAACTGACTTTAACAGCAGCTGGGAGAGTTGCCACTGCTCCTGTCAAAGAAGACTAAGAATTTCCTCTGGTTATTCAGAAAAAAATGTAAAATGGATAATTCTGGATGTCAGGACTCCTAATATGCTAATTTCCATTGATACCTTGATAAGTCAGTAACATCAAAAATCCTCAGTAACACTCTCCTTTTAATTATCACAATGACATAATATATTATGTCTGTTGACTCACAGTAGTGGATTACATAATGGAAATGCCCTTGGAAATGCATGCTTTTGTACCCTTCATGTTCCCCCATTGTAATTCCATAGATTTATACATCATCAATGTGCTATTTCAGGCTAATATATAGCAAGGGCATTGGGGCGGTGGCAGTTTATCAATGACTTTTTGTCCTCCTTTTTTTCATTAGTGCTATTTAAGAAGGCAAGCTATTTCTGTCAGGAGCTTCTTATAAATGTAATGGATTTTACAGTATAATATAATAGTGCAGTATTATGCCTGTCCCTTCTCTGTATTAATTATGATCATATTTGCATTCAGGATGCAACCTTATCTGAATCCAATGCAAATTACTATCTTTGAAGGAGAAAGGCACTAGCACAGCAATTGTTAGAGCTGTCCCTGAGTGTAATATGACAGACACTACTGCATGTGCTGCCTAAGGGCCAGAAAAATGCCCTTCTTGATTCACAGAAATATATCTCAAACAGTATTTCTCTGGGAAAGGAAAAATGTGCATTGTTATGTAGATTTGGGAGCTAGTCTAACTTTCTCCTTTTTTGTCTGTACATTACTTCACTGCCATTCAGGCAGTATTATATAAGACCATAACCAGGTTCACCTCAACATCCTTTATTTTTCAAATTAGTCAAAATAGGTAGTAATCCATTTTTCATACATATTACTTTTACTAAGAGAGATTTAATAGTTCCTCCTTTGACTAGAATCTACCCAAAGCAGCCTGGTATTTTTCATCTACTTACCTCACAAGTGACAGATAAATAAGCTTTTCCTCTTTCATGTGATCCTTAGTTAACAACATTAATTCTCAAAGGCTGGGGTTCTGAGAAGAGTGAGAAAGGCACTTAAGTACATTCTTAAAGTCCATTTATTCAGTGAGATTAAAAGTATGGCTTATGTTCATTTCAATAGAGAAAACATTAACTTCATCTTAAAGGCCAGATAACCATGCTTGTGTATGGCCTCAATTAACAATTTCCTCTGTTTAAAACACATGCACAAGAGCCCCGCTAAATGTTAACATTTAAGTTATATGTGTAGCAGAAGAGCAGGGTACTCCCTGGAAATGTGACTGTCCATGATACCAACTGATAAAATGAGCAAATCAGAACATCACTGACTTCCAAAGTATGCAACTTCAATAATTTTTTCTGGTTCATAAGAGAGGTGCATAGGCTATGAAGAAATTTGAACCATTCAGTCCTTCTGCAATCTTTGCCCTTGAAAATTAAAAGCAAATAAAAAATCTGAAAGAAAAAAAAAAAAAGGAAGAAGAAAGTTGCCTTTTCCAGAGGAGATTATTTTTTTTTTTCTTCACTGGGATGTTTTTTTGAAAGGGGCATCTAGAAAGTGTTTAAGCACTTTTCTTCCTGATACTGTATGCCAGGTGGAAGTTCTCAGGTAAGATTTATGGTATGGATTTCTCAGGTAATGACTTATGGTGTGGATGATAGGTAGTCACAAAGATCCTTCAAAATAAAGCTTCCAGATCTCCTGAAGCCATCAGAGTCAATGTGTAAAATGCAAAAATACAGATTTGTCTTGAATTTCCAGGTGAACCCATTCAACAGGTTTTGGAAAAACACCTTATAGATCAACAGCTAGAAACAGCCTTTATAACAGGAGACCACCACAGCACAGCAGTAGCTGCAGTGACAACCAAGAGGACCTCTTAGTGTGCCTTCCTAACCCAGCAGCCCATGAGGCTGTTTCTTACCCAGATGGATTTACAGGTAGTATGGACTTGCTGCAGTATCATCTGGGCTTCTCCACTCTTTGTAGGTAAGAGAGGGTAGGAAGGAAAAAAATTTCATAGGTCATAGAATCACAGAATAGGCTGGGTTGGAAAGGACCTTAAAGCTCATGTAGTTCTAACCCCCCTGCCATGGGCATGGACACCTTCCACTAGACCAGGTTGCTCAAAGCTCCTTCCAACCTGGCCTAGAAATTTCCAGGGATAGGGCATCCACAGCTTCTCTAGGCAACCTGTGCCAGGACTCACCACTCACTATGATAGCAAAGAATTTCTTTGTTATATCTAATCTCAACATACCCTCTTTTATTTTAAAATCATTGCCCTTTTTCCTGACTCTTCATGCCCTCTTAAGAAGTTCCTCTTCAGCTTTCTTGTAGCTGGCCCTTCTTCAAATAACTATGTACTGCAATGTTGAAAGCTAAAAACAGGTAAAATTCTGAGAGAAGATATTAGAAATATGTCCAGTGATATTGCTTTGTGTAAGTTGAAGATCATATCACTGCAGCTATCTGATTTCCAAGGGCAAACAGTGATACATAAAATGTCAGGGCCCTGAGAACACCAGTAGGGCCTAAGTAACTGCTCACCACCACCACCACCACCACCACCACCACCACCATCTGTCACAGGCTCAGAAGTCCCATTTCAATCCAGCCTGGGGCCATCAATCACTGCTCCAGTGATGCTCCAGCAGTGCCAGTCTCTCAGGAAACAGCCAGTTCTCATTGTCCTCTGACAGTAAGCGAGCAGAGTTGGTAAGAATTAAATCCCTAAGTTTATGTGTGTTGGCTACCTGCTGGACACCTGTCCATCACAGCATTTTCCCCTGAAATGGCACCTCTTTTTTGCCATTCTCATCATGAACCATCAGAAAATGCTCAGCTGGTCAGGATCTCATAGCGCAGTTATGTACCTTTGTAAGTTGCACAGTGAGGGAATTACATCAGGGGGACAAACCCTGAGGACACCAATTCAGTAGCTTCACAGTACTACCAGGGTCTTCCAGCTGCTTTTCAACCGTGTTTTCATTCAGTATCCATACATAAGCTCATCACTTAATGAAAGAAAATAGTCAAATGGGAAAAAACCAGCTTCAGAAAAATATATATATGTGTCTGTACTGATCTATAAGAATGATTTTCGAACTTTTATAAGAGAAAAAAATATCTTATTTTCTCATATGTTTATACAGAGAAAGACACACATAGAAAACACACAAATATAGGCAAGTGCTTTCAGACTTTCTTTTGCAAGCAACAAACAAGGCTGCCTGAGGCTTTCCAAATTCAGATAAATGCCTTTTGCATTGCACAACTTCCCGGACCCATCTGCACAAGCTTCTGTCACACAGCCATCCTCAAAGTGCATGTATTAAAATTTAAGCTAGGTTGATTACAAAATAGTTCCAAGACTGTCCCTTTATGAAAGTACTGGCTTGCAGAACATCTGTTGCTTTCAATAGTCAATACAGAGCCATTTGTTTCATCTGAAAGCAATGGCATTTCCCTGTGCTATAGCCATGCACTCATGAATCAAAAGAAATATGTTAAGACCATTCAGCCGTTATTAATCTTTTATCTGGGGACTCTGGCTTTCTCTGATCACATATTTATGAGCATTAATTTTTGCTTGATTTGTAATAGCATGTTCTCTGTGATGATTTTCACTAAACAGGAAAACACTCAGGATCTGAATGGGTAGAATGGCTCAGTGCAGATTTATCAGCAGTTTTGGCTTCATTTCTCTATGTCCAAGTAGATCCATTGTGTTGAAAAAGCAAACAACGAGCAACTGTGTCAGCTTCCTTTCGGCTAGCATCAATTTCTCTGAAGAGGTGTTTCAGCAAGCAATGCCAGCCTGGCCCATAGTAGTTTACTCCTGTTTTTCTCAAGATTTGTTCTTCTTCAGTTCTTGTTGGTGTTAGTCAGAATTCAGTATAAATCTAGACAAGGTTTATATTAAGTATTACTGAAGTTGCATTACTGCAAAGACAAGGCAAGCTAAGGGTCAGATGTTCGAAACAGGACTCAACGTACTTTTACTGAAATGTTTTATTTGTAATTTCTTTTTTGTACCCATATCGCATCTCTGGAAAGCAGCTGGATTACTGAAGATGTCTGTAAAGCATGAAATTAATGGCTTGATTTTTCTCCCAGATGAGTTTATAGAGAAAGTATTGCTTTGGTCCATTCTGACTTAGTAGACTTGCATGTACAGGTCACCAGGATGCAAAGCAGTGGGGATTCAAGTAAATCCCATCTTGAAATAGTGTCCCCACTAAAATTCTTATTGTAAAAGCTACTGCAACTTCTAAATTCAAAACATCAGGATTAAAAAGATGTAAAGATATACAACACTGGTAAAACAACAGAAAAATTTCTAGTTCATGTGATGGTCTCAAAATGTGCATCATATAAAGATCATCAGAGAAACTCCTAATCATTATTTTCATCAGTTTTAAATTTTAGCAATTAGTTAGGGTGAATGAATAAACAGATTATATGGTAGGAAATTCCCTCTAGCTTCTACGAAGCATTAGTATACTCTACTTTTTACCTTTTTGCAGGAAATGCTGTAAATTCATGGAATAATGAATCAATAAAAGAATCAATGTACTAGGAGCATTTTAGAGTCTGGGGAATTCCTCCTGACAGACTGCACAAGTTGAGATTGGATATCCTATTTCTTAGGACGTATGGCCACAGCATCATACAAGATGGATGGTAGCATGGAGTAGCCTGGTAATTTGATCACTCAGAGGACAGGTCATTAGAACATGTTTATGGTAGAGACACCTGCAACTAAATGACATGGAGATGATATATTCAAAGGGGAAGGGTCTTCACCTATCTCCGATAACAAAATGTAAAAAGTAAAATAGAAATAGTTCTTTTTAACAAGAGCTTTGAGAAATTCCTTTTCAAATATAAAGCTGGGAAACATTAAGAATTACATTAAACTACTGCCTTACATTTTTATTATTCCTATTAAGGATGACATGAGAGACACTGAAATTGGGATGTGCATAGCCCTTTCAAAGTCACAGACAGAAAGCTTTAAAGTACTTTACTGGAACATAACAATGTGTAAATTGTAAAACTGACAGTATATATCTGCTGAGAGAATTTAGAAGCTGGAAAGCTACACTGGAAAATAAGATGTTTATTCAACCAACACTTGTAGATGGAACAACATTTGCATGTGTGTTCTCATAGACAGATTCAGCTTTCTACCTCTCTTCAGCTTTCAACAAAAATCACAGCCAGCTGCTCTTCCATTATAGAGCAGCTGCTTCAGGTCTCCAGTGAACATGACATTGTACAAGAACACCATGCTGTTGTGCTGAAACACGGCACTGAATAAGGCATTAAAGACATGTTAATACCTTGTGCATAGGTACCTTTTAAGTTTTCACAGACTTAGACAATTAAATGCACAAAATGGTATTAAGGCAGTAGTCACACAATCGCAATCATTAAATAAAGGCCTTTAAAAAATAACATTCCTACATTAGTTTGAAGGATTCTTGCTGCTGTATTTTCTGTTCATTTGACTTCACAATGGAAATCCTAGTAATCATCATTCATTTCAAATCACCCTGTTATTTCACCTAAAGCATACAAATAGTTCTGCTAGTTCTATCATGCATATATCAGATGGCAGAGGGTGTAGAAGGAGTGCTGTGTGATTCCACCAGTAAATCACAAAAAATAGGATATCTGGAAGGAAACCTGAATCGTAACTTGATTGGAATAAATGCTCAAAATCTGTAATTTCCGTCAGCCAATAATTTGGAAGAAAAACAGCCCATGAAAATTCAATTCACAATCTTTAATATTAGTGTGTAAACTATTACAATTTCAAAACGAAAAAGGTAATTTTTCACTTACCATTGTAAAAACAAGACATCTGCCATTTTATGAATATATTTATTGAAACAGGTTTTCCAACAAGAAAAACTATCAAAGCCAACTCACTTTTGTGGCCAGTATCCATCTTGAAATATTATCAAGAAAATCAGTGAGAACAGATTTCCTAGAAACTACTCAAATTTATTTTGAAGAAAAAAAGAAACCCAACACAAACCTATCTAGATTCCCTCGTGACAGTACCTCCATTTCTATAAGGTCTAGATTCAGAAACAAAACATTATCAAATACCATTTTCCAGAGGGAAGAGATAAATCCAAGAGATAGGCCATGCAAAGCAGAATCCAACTTTGTGTAGCATGTATAGTGGACGGCTGCAAATGTAGTCTCCATTTTCTCATGAGCACAGATGACATCTTGCATGGATGTGAGGAGGGCTGAGTACATGACATAATGGATATTGGAATATTCATCCTTCCTGAACAGTAGACTCTGACCACCAGTGAAAAGATTTAGCTTTTGCACTACTTTTGCAGGGCAATACCTCACAGGCATCACACAGCCCAGTATTTACCAGACACAGTGTAGTGCAGGGTGCACTAGGATCAGTAAGCTTCTGAAAACACTCAGGGGAACTCCCAAGGCACAGACTGTGATTCTGGGCATGTTCAATGCAGTTATTTTCTGAAGCCGATGGCTGCAAAGTGTCAGCATTTCAGAATTCTGAAATCAAAATGACCAAAAGTTCTGTTGCTCCCATGAACCATTCAAAAAAGTTAAATTTTAGTTTCTAAAGGAGAGACGTCCAAAAAGTCAGTGGCTTTTTCCACCAAGCTTTATTTTTCAGCTGAGACCCTGTGGCAGAGATGCAAACTGAGTTAAAGGCTAGGACGAGGGAGGAAATGCCTTCATGTTATAACCATTTGGATTTGTAGCTACAAAGGCCTTCCCAAGAGACTAAAACATAACTTGATTTATGATATTATGATGAAATTGGGGAGAGAAAGAAAGTGATAGCTTTTTTCAGCCTTCAGACTTATATTGGCAATTAAATTTTGTTGTAAATATATCTTCTCGCTACATCTGGCTCATTAAGTACTCAGAATTCCTGTAGGGTAGAGAAACCTCCAAGTTATGAAGAAAGAAGCCCTTATGGATTTCTGTTGTTGCCAGCAATAACAGAGCTAAAAAAATAGATCTCTTAGGCTAGATTTGAGATTGAGCAAGTATTCCCTTCTAGGTATAAGCACAAGGTTGCTTCACTCCTACAAATCATAAATACATGTGGATTTCTGAGTAATAATAACAAAAGGTCATCAGTAATCTTTAGGAAAGTTATTTAATATTTTACACTATACAGCTACAATACAATTAGCATTACTGATTCTCCATCTGGATGAACAAGTTCATATAGAAAGATTTACAGGCATAAAACAAGATAGCTACCTGCGGTACCCTGTAGTGACCTATAAATCCAACAACTGGCTTTATATGTGTGTGGTTTGGGTGTTGCTGATTTTTTTTCAGTATTCATCCTTCATCTTAAAGGCCATTGTAAAGTGCTTTGAATTTTTTGCTGTAGGAGTTTCTAAAGCTGACTTCAGGGTTACTGCTTTAAACACTTCATGCTGAAAAATTTCTTCATCTCCTGATATTTCCTCTCCAGTTTCCACTGATGAAGTGCATACTGGTCCTTAATCAACAGAAGCACCTTTATTGGACTGCACAGCAGGGTTTCTATACAGCTAATGATAAGTTGGGGTTTCCTCAGAGCATTACTTAAAGTTGAATTCTTCATGTCCTAATGGCAATACCTTAAAAGTTTATTCTCATGGATAAAATGATATGATGGATAAGAAAATAAGACAATAACCAAGGAAATTAACTGGGTAAGAAAGAAAATTCAAAATATACTGAAATACAGTTGGTCTCAGTAGAAGAAAGAAATCTACCCTAGAGAAGTCAGTCAGGAAAACAGAAAACCACCACTGGCAATGTGGAGGAAAAAAGTCAGAAGAGCAAAGGGGGAATATGGAGAATAATTGCCATATGTAACACAAACCTGATTAAATTCTCTAGCTACTACAGAAACAGGAAGCCATGAGTGAACTAGTAAATCCCAACACATGATGAGCAAAAGTTAAAAAGAAGCAACAATGGAAACAAAATGATTATTTGAATAATCTCTTCCCACCATTTCAAGACAAAATTATATATTATCTAATCCAGGGTCAGAAATTCCAAGTAGTGAAGACAGGCCACCAACAGACTCGAGATAAACAGAGGTACAAGAGAAGCTGGAACAAACTGTCAAATTGAACAGCAACAACTCACTACGGCTGGCTGGTACCTATCCAAAAACTCTACAGGTGCTGAAGAGAGAAGGGATTTAACAGCTAATAAGATGCAGAATCTCTGGTTAAAATAGGCACCTATATTGGAGGCCTGCACAGTAGAAACAGTTCTAGGTCCTTTTAGAGAGTAGGGATCTGGGGAATTACAGATCACAGAGCCTTATTTCACTGCCAGATTATCTTTCCCCCACCAAAAAAAAAAAAAAGTCTTTAAAAAAAACCAGTCTTCTAAAACACCTCAAGGAACATGATAGGATCAATGTACGGTAGAATCCCTCATCTTTAATATGTGTAAAATCTTGAGAGAACACAAGAAAGGTGAGGCAGGTAAATTTGCAGATGGTAGAAAATTGTTTCGTTTGGCAAGACTGAAGAAGATTATAAGGTGTTCTGCAGGGATCTCATAAAGATGGGCTAGTGAGAAGCATAATGTCTTAAAGTCAGTACTGGCTTGTACCCAGAAGCAGCAATTGAAAGGAGCAGCTTAAGCTATTTGCATGTACAGTTACCCTGAGCAATTTGTTGACCCAAATTAGGTTTGAAGCCAAGAAATGTACAGGACATTTTTATTTAATGAAAATCTCTATACACTATGAAATACCTATGAGGATTATAAGATTTTATGGTTTAAAGTATAGAGCAATTATTAAACATCAGGAGTTACACAGCAGTAATCTTTATAGCAAGTCTTCATCCCGCTCCAAGAAGAGCAAGCCAGAGAATCCAGGTAACTAACTAAAGAGTGGTGAGCCTCACCTCAGACCCTGGAAAGGTGATGGAGCAAACTGTTATCATCAGTGGTGCAAAGTCCAGATGGCAGCCAGTAACCAGAAGCATCCCTCAGGGTGTCCATATTGGTTAATGTCTTCATTACCAACCCTGATGGCAGCACAGAGTGCACTGAAGTCTACAGGCAATGCTAAATCAGGAAGAACAGCCAATATGCTAGAAGGCAGGTCTGGTACTCAGAGAGAGTGGAACAGGCTGGAAAAACGGGCAAACAAGAACCTTTAACATGAAGTTCAAAAAATGTAAGCAAGACCTGGAATAACCCCATGCAACAATAGAGGCTGGGAGGAGACTCGGGGAAGCAGCTCTCCAGAAAAGGGCCTATGGGTCCTAGTAGGCAACAAGCAGGACATGAGATGGCAGTGCCCCCTAACAGTAAAAAGGGCTAGTTTCATCCTTGAATGTATTAGCTAAGACTATGGTCAGCAAGTCGAGGGAGACAATTATTCCCCTCTGGAGAGCATTGGTGAGACACATCAGGTTCTATGCCCAGTTCTGGACTTCTGCTGCAAGAAAGAGAGGGACATACTGAAGGAATTCCAGCAAAGGGCCACCAAGCTGTCCAAGGACTGGAGATCATGACACAAGAGGACAGACTGAGAGAGCTGACTTTTGCTATCCTGGAGATGACAACAATCAGGGGAGACTTGCATTACTGCCTGCAGCTACCTGATCAAGATATACAGAGAAGGTACCAGACTTTCCTCAGAGGTGTACAGTATTAGGAAAAAAGGCAGTGGATACAAGTTGGAATATGGGAAATTTCAATTAGATATATGGAAAAATATTTTTGCCATAAGAGTGGTCAAATACTAAAGCAGGTGTTCAGAGAAGTTATGGGATCTCCATTTAAGATGTTCAAGACTTGGCTAGACACATCCCTGAGCAACCTGAGCTAAATAGACATTCTTTAAACAATTAATTGGATTAGATGATCTCCAGAGTTCTGTTCCAACCTAAATCATTCTATATTTCTGCGATTTTAATTGCTTTCAAAACTGTTCATCAGTAGTAGTAGTAGTAGTAGTCGTCATGAACCTTCCTTTAAAGTATCTGATAGCCAACTGTATAAGTGATGGTATATCAGCTATTTCACACCTCTTTAAATCCCACAGCCCATTCTAATTGATTAAGTAGCTCAGGATGCACAGGTGTGCTAGCAGTTTGCCTACATGCAAAGGTAGGCAAGGTATGCAAGGTGCCTGTGACTGAGCCTGAAAGAGTCCATGTGGAACAGCACACTAACTGTAAGATGGTTTTAAAGCTTACCTCGAAAGACAGTAAAGGCTTATCTCTAAGGTATCTTTTGTCTAATCCCATATGGCTGTTCCTGTCTCTTTACCAGAAAATCTATTCTAATGGGGTTTTTAAACAAACAGCAAGATAGTTTGAAATAAGGAAAAAGAAATAACTAAGCACAAAGAAATTCAAACATTCATAATTTTGTCCAATATCATTTGATGGCCTTTCTTTGATGAAGCAGCTTTTGTCACAGCATCTCAAGTTGAAAGTGCATTCATGTTACTATCAAAAAATCACATGTACATTCTCAAAAGTATGGAGGGTGAAAGGGCGAAAAAGCTGAACTCATTAACATAATTTAAAATATATGTATTAGCAAGATATTTGAACGTGATGTTTCTAATTGTTGTACTGACATGTCGAGTATGCTGTAGTTGCATCAATTTGGAGAGGCATTTAGAGCTTTAACATTAATTCCTAATTAATTGGTAATGTTTCCTTATACTTTTGCAAGTTGATTTCCACTGATGTGCTATTGTTTATCTGTATCAGTTCCTGTAGTGACACAATTTGAAATATTATCTAAGAGTAACAATTTTCTGAAGAATTGAAATTATTATAGTTTGTTTTGCATGGAATGGCAGGTCAGAGGAATAATGAACTTGATTAAGGACTGTAAGCAAAAAGTAACAAAGTTGGCAAGGTGTCAGTACAGATCGGAACAAGGCAGAGGCATATTTCAATTGAGTGCAAGAAATGCTGCTCAATTGTTTGAAATCTAACATAACTAGATGAAAAAGCCAACAGCATGTTACAGGTTATATTAGAATAGAAAATATTGCAATCACAAATGAAATGGAAGGAGAAGGTATCAAAAAAGATGAGAAACAGATAAAATGAGGTCAGGTTTTAAATATGTAGACTGATGCCTATGAGGGGAGTAATTCAAAACATAGATATTCACTTGTGTGGAATATTTTAATATATGTAGAGTTGAAAATTTTCTATCTTGTGCCTGAAGATCAAAATAGATAGCTGCTTGCAATGCAATATTGCCATATAAAACACTGTGTTTGTGGGGAGTGATAGTTTTGTAACACATATGAAGAAGGTAAAATCTTCAGTTTTTCACAGTGGCAAACATCAGCTACGGCACTGCATACATACCCAAGTACTTCTACAGAAGAAAGATGTCTGTGAAGGATTTTTGAGAAATAAAAAGGATCTGAATGTTTCTATTATGTGAAAAGCTCCTGAGAGCAGAATACCTTTAATGTATTTTATAAACCGCCCCTTGTCTTTGTAACTGGAAGATACGAAGACACGCTAGGAGACATGAAAATGTGTATTTCAGGTAGGACTAGATAGATGATGTGACAGATAGATATGCTTAAAATGAGAACACTTCTCTCCCAGGCCTTTGATACAAAAGTAAACCTGCGCTCCACCTGTATTGATATTTTGGGTTCCTGAACTAATATTTAAGTGTACATTCCATCTAATACAAGAGAACCCATCACTGACCTTTCTTCCTTCCACCATCTTTCCAAAACACCAATTTTTTATATGCAGTTCTCTATAAAAACATGAAGGAGAGTTTGAGAGAACTGTCTTTGTTCAGTCTTAAGATGAGAAGGTTAAGTCGGTATCTTGTTAGTGTCTTCAAGTAGCTAATGGGAGGCTAGAGAAAAGAAAGAGCCACACTTTTCTTGAAGATGCATAGTGAAAAAGATGACAGGCAAGAAACAAAATAAATTCTGATTAGATGTTAGAAAAAAAACAGGAAGGGTATTCAAACTCTAGAACAGTCTTTTCCACAAAGGCTGTGAGACCTCTTTCTTGAAGACACTCAGAACTTCCCTGGAGAAGACCTTGAGCAATATGATCTAATCTGTACCTGACTTCAGCATAGGCCCTGCTTTAAGTGTCTAGAAAGGTCTCTTCTATCCTAACTTATTCTGTCCTTCTAACAAGCATCTGGAGGAGAAACTCACATACCTGATGCCCTTCATAAGCCAACAGTGTTCACAGGGTGAGAGTGAGCAATAGGTGTGGGAGCAGACATGACACCAGCTCAGCAGACAGGTATGTCAATAACTGCACCTTGTTGTCAGTCTCTGAATTTGCCATAGATTTTTCATTAATTTATTCAGAGTTCTGTCCTTTCTCCAGGGTGACAGCAACAGGATTTGAAAAGTGATAATCAAAAGCTAAACTATTTCCAAGGGGAAAGAGGAGTACTTCTCTTGCTGTCTGCCTTCAGGTTTGTCTTGTTTATTTTTAATAAGAACTTCTTAGCCTAGAAAAGCAAAACGATTTCTTTGACAAATGTATGGTCTGTTTTCTCAGTGAGGACAACCTATAAGCTATTGCAGCTTACTTAAGAATATTAATTTCTTATGCTTCCTTTTTTTCTCCTACTGATAATTTTTCAATTTTCAGGGGCTCAGCTGCAATAATATCTTATTAATAAAAAGATTTACAATGCACATCTGAGATACTTTTGTTGATTTGAAGCAGCTTATGGTAGTAGTAATAGCATATTTTACTCACATGCCATAAGACTAATACGCAATCATAAAATTTGCTTTTCCTGCCAAATGGAAAGGGCTCTGCCTGGTATCAAGTTGAATTCAGCACAATTCTAAAAAGGAATTTGCAGGCAAATGTTCCAAGAACCAAATGATTATAGATGTATTAAAATAGCAGCAGGTGTTCCATACAAAACTGTATTTAGCAGAGCAAGAAAAAGCTCACAACTCCTTCAGCCACCACATTCAAGGAGAAGTTATACCACTCACACATATAAATACAAACCCTCATATTAAAATAAATGCAAGGTTGATTCAGAAGCCCATGAAGATGTTTGTGTTATACAGGAAATGAACTACAGGGGTGGTATGGGCTTAAAACAGTAAAAAGTGATTTCTTTTACTGTGCCATTTTTCTGGCACAGTCGGGGGTTTGGGTTTGTTCATTTTCATCTTGTGCAGCTATAACAGCTAAATCCCCATTGTTCCCATCACCACAGCAGGTACATAGCCAGGAATTTTGTAGTGCTTCTGTGCTGAACCCATCCTCCCACTCCCACAGGTGCAGGAGCAGGGCTTGGAAACCCCAGCACATCTGATGAGCTTATGATCACAGGAAAGGGAGAAGCTCTGCTGTCACTCCTCTGCTGCTTGAAACCTCTGGATATTAGAGCTGGTGTGTGAAAAGGGAGCCAAGGTCAGATGCTTCATGCCACACCGTCTGACATGTCATATAGGGTACCCCCATACCCCTGGACAATCATCTTGTCAGCCTCAGTTGCACTTTATAACTTTACTGTGCCAACTGGGAACAATGGGGAAAGATAGCCACAAGGCATGTGTGGGTTTTTTTCCACATGGTAGCATGTCAGCACAAGCTACAGAAGCAGCAGAAGTAACTAGGAGCTGTAGAGAGGGGAGGGTGCAAGGTGAATGGCACCAGGAGAATAGCAAGTTTAGGAGGTGGGACAGCAGTGTGAGGTAAAGGATCTGATTACTAGAAGAAGACTGTTTCATGTGAGGGAGGCACTGAGTCAGAGAGGCAAGGGTTCAACAGAAAAACCAAGCTTGAGGTGCCCACTGCAAGTAAAAAGCACGTTTTGATGGCAGCTGTTGATGATATCCCAATGCATCAGACCTCAAGGGCTGCTATTAAAGCAATGACCTGCTGACTGCTCTGAAAAGCTTGAAAATGTGGAACAAAAGCAGCACCAAACTAAGGTACAAGAATGAGGAAAAATGAGCCTGGCTTTGTTAATGCAAAGGGTTTGTCATCTGGCATAACTTCTCTGAATGAGTGGCTTGATATGTTTCTCCTTACTCAGCCAGGTCACAATCAGCCACTCTTACAAGTGTGCATGAAAACCTTTTTTAAGACATTTATGAATCTATCAATATTATAACAAACAAAGGATAATATGAGAGATTGAAAAAGATTATGGTAAAAGCCTTCATTGGCTGGATTCATAAATTTGCTGACATTTTTTTACCTCTTGTACAAACAGCTGAGGCACTGTGAGCTCAGAGCAGCCAGTCTCTGCACAGAAACATCCTGCATTGGCAGGAATCTGTAAGAAGGTATTTTATCTTCTTCCACATGCCTAAAGTACCAGTAAAAAGCCCTGGAAATCCTATAGGCAGTACACGGATGAGAGGAGGGAGCCAAGTTATATTTCCACTCTTTGCACTGATAATTGTGCAAGAGTGTTCTTCCTGTGTTATGAAATAGGGTTGTCCCTAGGCTGCTCTGCCAGATTAACTGGCTTATCAGCTGTGAATCAGGGAATCACAGCCATAATTCTGGGCCTTATTTTTTCCTTTCTGTGCTCCACACATATTGCTAATTATGCATGCAGCTGGGATGGGGTGGGAAAAGTACCCTCCACTTAATAGAGCTGAAAACAAGGGGTCTGTTCAGTTCCTGTAGAAATCAGTAGAAGTAATGATATCGACTCCAATGGGCCTTTAATTATCAGGAAACTGAGGCTTTTGAAGAGATAATTAGTGCTACAGGTCTCAGAGTGTTATTTACTTACCCATAACGGTAATCATACACTGTTTAATTCTTCCATTCTATGGTATATATCAAACACTTCGAAGAACTGTGAACACAGGAACAAAACACAAACAAGTGTAAAGAGGTCTAATTAGTGAGTTGATGTCTCAGTCACTCACTGGGCTGATCATTATTGGACTGGGTAATTTCCTTGGTTATTCTGTTGCCGTTTGGAAAAAGGACAGCAAGGACAGATTCTGCCACACTCACTCCTACTGAATAATACAAGGTCCTGCAAGCTCTTTGTGTGAGTCAACTGTGAAAAAAGCCTTGATATTTCTTAAAAGTAACAGGAGCTTCAGCGAACATGCTCCTAGCAAAGTATAACATGGTGTGAACAGGGGTGGAAGAATAAATCCAGCATAAACATAAATCATGCTTAATGACCACATTTTCATGTGACAGCAGTGATTTCGCTGGTCACCTAGGTAAGAAAGCAAATTCAGAAGTACCACCAGGTTTTGATTGTAACCTAATACTTGACATGCATAGAAATATTGGTGTATTTCTTTGAAGTGGTGGTATGATATAGCACCATTTGTAAGATCTTTTCAACTGCTGCATGCCCAGCTCGACAATGAGTCAAAAAATGAGCTCTTTCACAACATTTTTACATCCTGCTTAAGGAAAAGAAATGTTTGTCAGGCTCCTTGCAGGTCAAAGTAGAGGTGATCCTGCCCCTCCACTCTTCTTTTCTGAGACCTCACTTAGAGTACTGTGTACGGTTCTGGTGTCCTCAACATAAAAAGGACATGGAACTGTTGGAACAAGTCCAGAGGAGGGCTACAAGGATGATCAGGGGGCTGGAGCACCTCCCATATGAAGACAGGCTGAGAAAGTTGGGGCTGTTCAGCATGGAGAAGAGGAGGCTGCATAGAGACCTCATAGTAACCTTCCAGTATCTGAAGGGGGCTCACAAGGATGCTGGGGAGGGACTCTTCATTAGGGACTGTAGTGATAGGAGAAGGGGTAATGGGTTCAAATTTAAACAGGGGAAGTTTAGCTTGGATAAAAGGAGGAAGTTCTTTACTGCAAGGGTGGTGAGGCACTGGAATGGGTTTCCCAGGGAAGCTGTGAATGCTCCATCCCTGGTGGTGTTCAAGGCCAGGTTGGACAGAGCCTTGGGTGACATGAGTTAGTGTGAGGTGTCCCTGCCCATGGCACGGGGGTTGGAACTTGATTATCTTGAGGTTCTTTCCAACCCTAACTATCCTATGATTCCATGATTCTGTAAGTCTGGAGAAAAATGCACCCTCAAACTGAAGGTGTCTCTTCCTCCCAACTAATTCTCTAATTCAGTCTTATTCACTAGTTCAGAAGGATCATGACTATCCTGCTTTCATACTGACGATAATTTCCTTGGCATTGCAGGGAGTTCAGATGTGTCATTATAAAGAGGTTTTCTGTGCAGCACAGCCTGTAGCCTCACACAGAATCTCAATTCCTTTTTAATCTGCATAGACAACTGAAAACCTTTCAGGCAACAACTTTCAAATTTTTTCTCCTTAGGTATTCCCTCAGCTGGAAATGCTAATCTTAAAGCTCATATTTCTATTTTTACCATGTACTGGAGTGTTGAGGTATTTTGGTAGGAGCTTCTGAAATAGCACCACCTTTTTAACAGTTAATCTTCAATTGTGTTTTTCCAAAGAGTTCCTTTTCAAATGTGTTGCTGTTGTCAGTTTCATTGTAACAGTATCCCAATTTTAATCTCCAACCACGTCTTCTTTCTAAGGTGATGTTTCAGGTTATATCACTAACCTTTTCAATAGATTAAGGAGTCAGAGGTAGAAAAATGTAGATGTTGAGTTTTTCCCTTATTTCATGACATTCTGACAGCAAATAAATTCAGATTTCTTTCTTTTATTTTGTAGATGTTTGGATACATAGAAATTCTTCCAGTTATCAAGGATTAGACTCTAGATAAAATGCAAAACCTTTCAGTTTTCCCTGTGGAACCAACCTGAGCATGCTTAGGTCTGTGGAGAGCTCACCATCTGTAAAAATATTAGACAGGAGGATGAGAGTTCATATTCTCTATGAAAAAATCCCACTCAAACTTGTCAAAGATACCTTTATCACTCCCACATATTTATACCTGTGCTAAATATAAAGACACCAATCAATGAATCTGAGTAGAGCTATTTGGTGGTGAGGTGAGTTTAAACTAGCCCAGAAACTATCCCTAAGCACAGCTCAGCTCTCGCTATCACATATCAGGACTGGCAACTTAGAATCATAGAATCACAGAATAGTTAGGGTTGGAAAGCACCTTAAGGTCATCTAGTTCCAACCCCCCTGCCATGGACACCTCACACTAAATCATGTCACCCAAGGCTCTGTCCAGCCTGGCCTTGAACACCGCGAGGGATGGAGCATTCACAGCTTCCCTGGCCAACCCATTCCAGTGCCTCACCACCCTTGCAGTAAAGAACTTCTTCCTTATATCTAACCTAAACTTCCCCTGTTTAAGTTTGAACCCATTACCGCTTGTCCTGTCACTACAGTCCCTAATGAAGAGTACCTCTCCAGCATCCTTATATGCCCCCTTCAGATACTGGAAAGCTGCTATGAGGTCACCACACAGCCTTCTCTTCTCCAGGATGAGCAGCCCCAACTTTCTCAGCCTGTTTTCATACAGGAAACTTACCACAGGTCAAGATGCTATACTGTAGACAGTTTTCCAGAGCACTAGCTCAAAATGTTACTGACATTTAAAAGCCTACACTAATTAAAATACCTAGGTTTTTTCTAACTTTCTGGAGCGGTAGTCTGTTTTCCCCACTGACATTTCATGGAAATGGATAGAGTTCCTTCTGACAGTCATGGTTCTCACACCATCCTTTTCAGGGGCTCATGAGCATGGCTTTTGCACTAGTTTCATAGATAGGGTCTGTGACTCCATGGCTGTTTGACAGTAGAGCTGATAAAAGTTGCAGAAAGATCTTATGATATTGCCAAAGCTAATTTGTATCTGCATTCAGATGTCTGCAGCATTAGTCCAGCCAAAGTCTACCTGCTTTTAACACAGCTAAGGGTACTCACACAGTGGTATGGGGGCTTGCTTAAAAATATGAAAAAAAGAAGTCAAAGTTAATAGGTAGCTATTTGCAGAGTTGCTGAGCGCTCACTGACTTTACCAATGAGGCACCATTAGTTCCTCTCTTACAATGATCTTTTCAAGCAGAAGCACAGAAACCCAACACCTTCCACAAACCTAAAAAAAAAAAAGAAAGCAATGGCTTTTTTTTGTCTAAAGAAAATTATTTTTCCTTATCTCTGTGTACATTTCTTACTGGACCTTGTGGATCAGAAGAATATCTGATCAGAGGAATATCTAATGGAAATGGTGATTGAAAGAAGGCTGAAGAGTTTCCCTTTGAAAGAAAAACACCATTCTACACTTTGGAAATGGGTAATTTCAGTATTAACAGCATTATTTACACATACTCACTGAAGAGATGAGTTTCTCCAGATCTGACTTCTGTCAGAAAAGCTGATTTGCACAGTTTTATGCACCCTGAGTTTCCAAATACTCTCTGGAGGTACATATTTGTGCATTTGTCTTACTGAAGCAAATGGCTGAAACTATCTTATTTTTAAGGAAAACAAAAAAAAAGGCAGACCTTTTTTTTCATCAAGTAAAAATTCCCAATCCAGTGGTCTCTGTTTAGCCAAGGTTTTCACAACACTGAATGCAGGGTAGGTTAACTTGTTTAATTAATTTTTTTTAAGGGACAATGTCTGACAAAATAATTTTCTTCTTTCTGAAGAATTTCTTTCTGCTTTCTGACATGGAAAATCCTGCTGAATTCTCAGAATTCATTCCTGTTCAGCCTTACTGTTTCTTTTTGCTTTTTATCATGGCATTCAATCTGATGCTTCCTAGGTCTTGCGTTGGGAAAGACAATAAATTATGAATCCATACCACTGGTAACACTAACCGTGGTTGAAATGTAATTTCATTGCAATCGAAAGCTTAATATCATGCAAAGTTTGTTTTCTTGTGATGAAGATGTAATGAATAATGATGTTTAACAAAATAAATGAGCACACTTTTTTCCATCTGGAAGGCCAAAACATCACAAATCTGCCTCCCTGATGTCCTCATACCCTGCATAAGATAAACCGTGTCTATGAGAGTCAGCGCAGCTTTGGGTACAAACACAGTAAATGCCATTCAGGCAGAGACAAAGGCATATAATGAATTTTTTGCTTTCCTTTATTAACTTCTGGGGAGCAATGTTTTTTAGCCTTGCCAAATTCCAGATGCAAAGATGTTCTAAGTTCTCCAGTGCAGTCTTACACTCTGCAGCACAGGTATAGATTCATACTGAGGGCAGAAGACACCAAGGTTTTGCTGAATGCCTGAACGGCTTTATGCCAGCAGCTGCTTAAAAGCACTTGAAGATTGTCAGCGTCTTCATAGAGAGGAGACCTAGTAACCATGTAACTGGCTATTGCACTTTGCAAATAATAATGTGTTTTCTTTTATTTTGACTGGTCACTGCTACACTAAATATGGTTTATATCTTGTTGATACCATAACATTATTAAATTTCTTTAGTCAAACTTGATGCTGGTGTGGATGTGCTAAAACAGTTTCGTTGCTGTTTGAGAAAATGATATACATTTGTCAATATATTCTGAAAAAGAGAAATGTACATGCTTTTCTATTATTTTCCATGAAAAAAAAAAGTCTACATTTTCTGGTATGTTTCTCTCATCTGCAAAGCAAGGGCATTTTCAGGATATCAGTGATATCAAAGGTTTTGTAAGAATGAGGTTTTGACAGCAGACTTCTTAGTTACAGTCCTTGCCACTCCAGACAGACATTTTCCTGCTTAAAGGTGATAACATTTATGCTTAGTAAAATAGCATGTATACTGACCCAAGGTGGCTGACTGATACTCCCTTTCAGGCTCAGGGAGTTTTGAGAAGAGTGAGGAAATACTTTCCATCTGGCTACAAAGAGAAAATTCACACACAAGGGCTTGCACACTGAAGCTTTCAAGAAAAATGTAAAATCCAATCCAGATAACCATCAAAGGCAGGATTCTTCCACCTACTTTAGGAACAGACCTCCAAAGAGAATCATCATTACAGAAGCATTTTAATGAAATTTTACTGCATTCATATATTTTTGCCTTAATACATTACAAAAATATTTTGAATGGCTATTCCAGTTCCTTGTGTCCTTGGTGGATTCATTAATGGATGCACAAAGATTAAATTTATCATGTAATGAATATGAAAGGCAATAATGCACAAGCATATCCCTACAGTGTTTTTATCCTCAAAAGGAAATTCAGATGAATGTAAGGCAAGGTGGAAAATGTTTGCCAAATACTCTGTCAAAAAAAATTCCTCTTCCCCTCTAAATACTTTGCCAAAAGATAAAACTAATTCTTGGGAGAGTTTTTCTATTACTGATAGCAATTATTTTGGATTTATTTTTTTTTTTTTTTTTAGATCAAAATAAATTGATCTGGGCTTTTATTCTTGATACTGGAAAACATGAAAATATCCATGGTTGATTTCCACATTGCTCCTCTGAATAAAAGTATTAACACAACACAGGCAGGAAACATTGAAAATATTAGTAATGTTCTGCCAGAGTTTTCATCCACGGAAAGCCCCAGTCTTATTCATCTTTCATTTTAGATCAAGGTAATTTAACTAGGTGAAAATGTAACAAGAAAACACAACTAATAAAAAAGCTGCTCTTCTTATCAGCCTCTTTGCACAGTCTTGTCATCTACCACTGTATCTTTCCAAATCTCACTATTGCAAGATCCTTCTGTAGGTCTTCAAAGGTAGCAATAATTTTCATTATGTTGAGTAATTTTATACTGTCATCTGATTTTGTCACCTCTTCATTCATGTCATTTTCCTGATAATTTATAAAAATGTGGAGTGGCGCAGATGAGAGTGAGACCTTATGCTTAACCTTTCTTTCTGCTATGAAAACTATCCATTTCTTTCTTTTTGCTGTTTTCTGGCTTTTAAGCAGCCATTAATTCATGAAAGCACCTTCCTTTTTCATTCTCTGATTGCTTCATTTCTTGAAGAGCATCTACTAAAAGACCTTGCCAAAACTTTTCCAAGCTCATGTACACTAGATAAAGCAGACCCACTTTTTTGTTGCACCTCTTGAGTCTTTCAAAACCCTAAATATTTTGTAAGGTATTACCTTCTTCTACAAAATTCTAACAGACTCCTCATTATTATATTAATATTTATTTGTGTATCCCTTCATTTTATTCTTTGCTATTATTTTTGCCAATCTGATGTATACCTTCTTTTCTAGTATGTAGTTCTCTAGAATGTCCTTAGACTCATTTTAAACAAATTAGTACCATTTCTGTTCCTTCTCATTTGCCTGGTACTGAGGTTCTTTTGACTAGGAGTAATATACTGGTATCCGTTACAATCCAGCAATTCTTTGTCTGAACTCCATTTAAATCCCTGAGTAAGTACCATCTTCTGCAAATAAAGTTTTCATATTTTTGTCAATTTATTGTAAAGTATATTTCATTAATGCATAAGTTTTGTGTGAGTTCCTCAAACTACTGTCCCACTAAAAATTATAACCAAGTTAGGAATATTATTAATTTCTTGTATAGCAAACACTGGTGCAGAGAATTCGTTACTGTTTTTTGCTGGCCTTATTGTCCTTGAGTAATCCTTCTATGCTTATACCAGCTATCAGCCCCATGGATGCTCTGGTAGGCTTCCTGTGTCTGATGTTTTTTTAAAAAACTCATCTTTTTATGGCTAGTTTAAATGCTTTTAGCAATTTTTCTCATCAAAATCCTTTTTGGCTTGCCTTGCTATGAATTAACTTTTAACTACCTCTACTTTCCTTATTTGAGCAGACTTTAAAAAATATCTTCTTACTTTCAAGACCCTTCTTCCTTCTCTTACCATGGCCCTTATTCGTTTTGAAGATCCTCTTCAAGTTTTTTTCAACTTCTGATAACTTACTCTGGACCTAAAATATTGATCTGCAGTGCACTTTAACCCTAACATAAAAAATTAGCCTGAGCCTTCAAACAGTCTCCATGCTGTCTGCAATACTTTTATGCTTTTAGCCACTTTTTAGTTAATCACCTTCCCACTTTTAGGTAGCTTTAATATTATGCCATTTCAGGGTTTTTTGCATTTACCAGGATATTGAATCTGACTACACTGTTATAGGTGGCAGATAATTACGTCTTAAATCATTCCCTGTACATTGTCCAAGATGAAATGAGGAACTGCTTTGCTACGGCAGGATTGTGTGATCTAAGGAGTATCTGAACACTTAGCCAGTGCACATGGTGATGTAACTTTTCTGAAGCTATAGCAGACCAGGAAAGTTACAAACATTTGATATTGTTCTTGAGTTCTTTTCTTTGTCTCAGTCTACTGACAAGGTCTCTCAGGCATATGGGGAAAGATCTCTACTCTTTCTGGGAAATCAGTACATCTGAGTGTCTCTCGGAAGTGCTGTCTACTACTGCCTGCAGCATGGGGAACAGAAGGAGGAAGTGGAGGTCTCTGTGCAGTTGCAGGGCTACGGTTTTATCAGTGTGTGGTGGAATAGCTTATACAACTGGAATTCCTTCAGATAACTGGAAGAAACCGCATGTTTGGAGACCCTGATATCTGCTGAGGAGACAATATAGTGTGGCACAAAACAATTAATGAGATTTCTGGAGTGCATTGATTTCAACAGCCCAACACAGGTGATCAAGAAGCCAACAAGAGAAAATACCCTCCTGGATCTCATACCTATAAACAAGAAAAAAACTGTAAGGGATGTGAAGGTCGGGAGCAGCCTTGGCTGCAGTGACCAGGAAATGGCAGGCTTCAAGATCCTGAGAGGAGAAATCAGGGCAAAAAACCAGGATCACAAGCCTGGTTCAGAGGTGTAATTTGAAGAAGCCCATGGTATATAGCCCTGGAGAGAACAGAAACGCAGGAGAGTTGATTGATTCTGAAGGATCACCTCCAAACTCAAGAATGTTCCATTCCAATAAGCAGGACATCAAGAAAAGGTGGTAGGAGTCCTGCATGGGTGATGAAGAAGGAACTCCTGACTAAATTCATACATAAACAGCATTTGCACAGGAGGTGTAAAGAGGGACAGGGGACCCAGCAGAAGTGTAGAGACGTTGTCCAAGTGTCCAAGCAATGGGATTAAGAAAGACAAAACCCATCTGCTGACGAATCTGGTTAGGGACATGAAAGACAGCAACAAGGGCTTCTACATGTACATAAGCAGAAAAAGGAGCATGATGAAAAATGTGTGTCTGCTCCCTAATGGGGCAGCAGCCTTGCTGACAAAGAACACAGAAAGACCAAGGCTCTCAATGTTTTATTTGTCTCAGTCTTTCATGGTAATACTGGAATGAATCCCAGGCCTCTAAGACCAATGGGAAAGTCTGGAGCAAGGAAATCTTACTCTCTGATACTTTCTGTAATTTATTCAGCCTCTTTTCCCAGTGGAAATATCTGCTCTGTCATTCCTATATAATTTGTTCACTGTTGGTAGTCTCCTGAAATTTTGCCTTCCACTTAGGATGCCTACAAAGTCATTCCTTTAATCCAGGCATCCTATCTCACCCATTTTAACTTCCACTGTTACCGTCCAAGTCTGTCACCTGAGAAAGAAAAAAAAAAGAAGACATGGAGGCTCTAAAATTTGATCTATTTTAAAAGTGTCAAAATACCTGACAGACACACACGGGACATGCTTACTGTGCTAATGCAAACAAATTCTTCATGCACTTAACTGTGGACTTTAAGTATTAATGTTTGGCAAAACAGAGAAAATCAAATAAAAAAAGAACAGAGGTTTTGTGCATGATGTTTTACAGAGAATACAACTTTTCAAACTAAGCTTGGCATACCATCGGCAATAAGGAGATGGGCTTTATAAAATTGATTTGAAGAAAACTCCAGGAACAAACTTGCCAACAAAGTTTTCCAAGTTGACAAGCAGGTATTCTTTATTACGGTGCTGGGAG
>WYDI02006390.1:0-10317 GCA_009867235.2 Psittacus erithacus | reverse complement strand
GGAAGGACAGGTTGTGGGGGGAAAACAAGCAGGCTACATGCTTTTCTAATTTACGACTAAGCTTAAACCACGACAGGGATATAGCCATAAAAGCCTTTAGAAATGGTTCTTTTTGTAAGAAGCTGGCAAGCAAATATAAGCTTCTCTTTTTCCACTGTTTGTTTTTACTATTTCCTGGAATGTAATGAACCTTTGTTCTGACTTCAGTGCCAAATAAAGATGCACAGTGTATTGGGAACTTCCTCCTTTTACTGACTTTCCTAACACCTGCCCTTACAAGATCCCCAGTGCTACCCACATTTACCTGCTAGCACCTGGCTGTCTCAGATTCTCTTGAAAGAATTGAGGAAAGAAAAAGGTATTCACTTTAGTCATGGCAATCTTAGTCAAATTTAAATGTAATGAGAAGAACAGCTTGCCTATTGCTTCACATATCTATGCTGATCAGAAATCATTCTTTACCATAAAGTTAATGAGGCAGCCCTGCAAAATATACGCCTAATTTCAATATTATGTTGGATTTTTTTCAATGCAGTGTTCTGCACTCTCTGTTCTTCTCTTACGCTTCTGAGCAGACTATTTGTTTCACTACTTTTAGTGATGGGGTGCAGAATTTGCTAAAGGTTAAATCAAAGCCCTTTGTAGAATAATTAAATTCAACTTGATTTAGGTAAATAATTGAGCAAATACTAGGTTGACTTCACCACAGTAGGTAGAAGGTTATGTTTTAGTTGGTTTTAAACATCCTTAAGGAGAAAATTCATTGAAATATCTCCACTTTCAAGCTCTTGAATCTTTTTCTAGTGTTTTCTGTTCTGTCACTCTTCTAAAAATCTCAGTAAAGGCTACTGCACTCCGCAGAAGGGAGCATGTGACGTGACTACAAAAACAAAACCAAAAAGACACGAAGACTTTCTCCCTGTCGTGTTTGCTTTGAGCGTCATATATTAGAGAGACTACCCAAGCCTTCTAAATACTACCTATGCCTATAACAAAATGTTAATGCCCAGTTATACGTCTATAGCAACAAAGCAAGTAACTGGATATTTATGTGCTATGGTTTTTGCCTGTAGTTTTTGGCTTTGCTCCTTCAGCTCTGTTCAGGTTTACTAGGGCTCAACAAATCCCTTCTGGGTTATAAAGCAACCCTTATGCACCTACGTATACTGTCTGCTTTCTTCCAAGCTGAATCTCAACAGAGGACAGAAAAGAGTTTTGATTTAACGTAATGTATTGTTTTGCAGGGCCTTCTGTCATTGAAACTCACACCTCTGATGATGTCTGTTGCAAGGCAGTCTGCTAGGGAGGGTGCAACACTGCCTCAGAATCTCAGTTTCAGATAGCTTGTGTCCTGAGCCATCACACTGGCTCATAGCTTACAGTGTGGAGGGTTTCGTAACACTGCCCCAGTCTGGGGCATAGATTGGATGCCAAAAATATTTTTAATGCCATACATTTCAGGTTTATAGCGCATGCCAACAAGTATGTTAGATAGGTCTCCATTAGCTTGCTAGTAAAATGACTCGATTATTATATCAGTTCTTGAAAGACAGTCTGTGCAGTATATTTAAAAAAACCCAACAACAAAACCCAATACATTAGAAACTGTTGTTAAGGAAATACTGTTGCCCCTGCTTCTAAATTTCTTGCCATTTAAACTGTAATAGAATTTGTAAATATTTATCTAGTTGAAGTTCAAATGTATATATGTATATGTATGTATTAGTCCAGGGGACAGACAGGCTACTGAGAAATGATGTCTCTCTGATTGCTAGGGGCTGTCCAAAGTGTTTCGCAGCTAATCTCCAGATTGGAGAATGCTTAGATGGAAGATCAGAACTGGTCCTTATATCCTTTCTTCTGCAACAGGAAAAAAGGGGAATGAAAATGAAGGTATATTATGCAGAGTTCAGAAGGAGACTGTCACAATGCCTTCTTCCCGGAAATCTGACGCCTCCCACTGGAAACCAGATGTTTTGAAATTACTTCTTCTGACTTGAAAATTCAAAGATTCTGGACTACCAAGTTCAACATTTCTTTAGTGGAAAATCACAATTTCTAGTTCCAAGTAGCTTTTCATTTAAGAATGCTGATTAGATTTAGGAAAATTGAGTATATTTTTTAAAGGATAAATGTGGCCATATTAGAGATAAAACTAAAGAATACCTTAAAAATATCCATGTCCTCCCCACACATTTTATTTATTTCCAAAGAGGTTTAGATTTTTTCATGTTTAGGGACATGATGGGTTTTCTTCTGTTGTTCGGTATTTTTTTGGAGTGGGAGGGAAGTCTTGTTACTTAAACAAGCATCGCCATAAATTGCAAAATGCTTTCGATTTCTCAGAAACATCTACTCTATGTGATGGTCCCATACTCACAAAGGTCCTAGTTTAAGCACAGCCAGTGGCACCTAAGTAGATGACTATATGGCAGGCCGTATTGACATGGTACTTCCTTGAACCCCAAGTTTCTTAGAATGTTGAAGGCCACTGTTAGGTACAGGTATTTAGCCCGTTAGGGTGAGATACATGATTCTGAGGAACAAGCTACCCTGAATCGCTCAGATGGTTCAGCATTTGATCACAACACAGTTTGCATGGAAGAGAGAAATGGAATATGTACTACTGTTGAAGCACACATTTTAGAAGATTTAGGTGTTACCTCACCTTGTAGTCAGCTGGTGTGTAGTGAATATATGGCTGAGAACTCGGGCCACCAGAAACATCAGCTCCTCCTTTGGCAGCACCAATTCAGGACATGTCTTCTGTACCAGGAATTAGGTGACCAGTGGTCCTGATGGTCAGGCTTCTCTCCACAGACCTGAAGGATCCACAGGATCCCCAGATACACTCTGTTAAACAAACCAGAGCAAATGGACAGTTGCATTTTCAGTTGAACAACCTCTCCCCTCTTAAAAAAATTAACTCTGATCTCTGCAAATTTTCTGTTGAGGGTTTTTTTTACCTTTAGCTCCCTGAGTCTCAGGTGACGTAAGAAAAGAAGGGACAGGTATGCTCCTGTCCTCACCACGTGCTCCCTGTGGGCAGGCACTGTGCCCTTTTCTAATCCCAGCAGCTGCAAGCTGCCCATATAACTACACCTTTACCCAGACAGGAAAAATGTAATTACATTTTTGTTACTCAAGGAGATTTCTAAATCTTTCTAAAGGAGACAGTTCTGCTATGTCTGTTGTCTAAGAGAAGGCTGCTGTTGCCTACAGGACTGACTGTCATGGAAACCTGCAGTATGGAATAATGGAAAAGGATGGCATTACTGCTTCTGTCAGAGAAACAGTAGGTTGATATAATTTTTCTTCCTTCTTTCAAGTTTTCTTAAATACATTTATATATATATATATACATATTAACAGGTTTTTACCCTCTTTCAGTTCATTCTGAAGGACGCCAGAGTCTTACCTGAGCTGATATTTCTTACATCCTCCCCACTGTGAGCCACAGCTGTGTTATCATCCTCAATAATTAGTTCCTAGTTCCAACACATGTAGTTAAAAAATGGTGTGGTGAGGCACATTTGATTCTTGACAGCTTTACGCATAGGCTTTATTGTAACAAAAGGAAAATAAAAGGCAAGGAAGTGCCATACTGGATGAAATTCATAATCTATCCAGCAGTGAAATCATTGTGACATACAACTTCATAATAATTGATTGCTTTCCAATCCTTAGTGTTTCACACTTAAAAAGTCCTTGGCTGTATGAAAGAGCTATCCCCATTTCATTGACAAGACTGTGGCAAAGATCAGATTGAGAAAACTTTCCAAAGAAACTCAGAACATCTGTTTCATCAAAATCTTGACCCAGCTATGGACAGTGACATGTCTGACCTTCTTATCCATCCTTTCTCCTCCTGCCCTAAATGAAAAACTGGTTTCTGGGCTCCAGCAAATCATATGCTGAGCATGAAGCAAAATGATAGTGTGGCAACAAAGGAGTAACATCAGACTAGGCTATGGAAAAGCTTTAATGTGATGTGTACATAACTACCCCAACACAAGCATATATTAAATGTTCTAGCTAACATTCATAAAATTAAGTTCATTAATTGTTTGTCTATGGGTTTTCTTCTCACTCCTTTCCAGCACACTCAACAATGTAGTACAGAGAGTAGCAGGAGAGCAGCAAGTAGGGAAACAGCTACACCTCCTATGTTACGAGCTCCATCAAGACTTTCTCATGTGCATCAGGAGTTACTTCAGCAACATCAGTGAAATTAAACTGGCATTAATACCAGTGTTAATGAGAATATCATTATGAGTCACACAGTATTTATTAATTGTGGAACATTAGGGACATGTTCTAGTCTTTATCCAATTAATTTCCTCAGTCAATCAATTTGTCCTCTTAACCAGCTTCTCTATCCCAATTTCTTTTACCACTTCATTTGAACTTGGATGGCGTAAGTTGGAATTCTTTTCAGTTTGGTAATGGTTTTATAACATTGACTTTGGCATTGTTTTTTCTGATTAGAGAAAAACCTAATAATGTATCTTCACAAATTGGTGCTTGTCAAATTTATCCTGCTCAACATGAGACATCCTAACAAAGCCACTCATGGAGGGGACACAGAAACTCAGGACTACGTTGGCTGTTCTATAGATTTTCAAATTGACATGAGTGTATCATCTCCAAAAATTCTTTCAAGGAAAAAAAATCTGATTTGTCAAACTGTCAAACAGTGAAATCTTTACAGAATCCTTGCAATGATGGATTGTCTGTTAACTGATTTCTGTATCCTTACTAAGGATGATCATCCTTACTCATCCTGTCCTCATTGACTCCAAAAGTCCAATTTCTTAAATTTTAGAAAAACTAGATGCTTCTATCTCTTTTATTTAAAATAATGTGAGGTCAAATAGGATTAACATATATATTCCTGAATCAACAGCATTAATTGTACATCTTTATTAAACACCATAATAAGTATATGGACTATATGGGATGAAGCATTTCCACTTCAAATTTGTAATTGAAAAAGATACACACAATGCTGTCTGAAAAATGCGAGTGAAATGAGGAAAAAGGTGATGTCACATTTGTGGGTGGCAGCTGAATTTTTATGTTGAAAACACTGAGAACTGGACAGCATTTTTTCTTTTTTTTTGGAGGATCTAATTCTAGTTTTTCACTCACCATTGTGACTAACCTGTTTCCAAACTGAGATCAGTCACGTCCCTTGCATTGCCTCCAGATAGGTATTTCTTTCCCAACCCAGTCGTGGGCACAGTGTACTTGACAGAAGATGTACTGTGTAATCTTGCTGTCTTTCTTTTTTTAAATTAATCACCATGTAGCTGGCATGAGTCAACACAATGTTGGTTTTATTTCCTGAAGTTTTCATTAAGTAATAAAATATTTCTTGGTCAGGGTCAGCATGAGGTAGGAAAACTGTATGTTTTTAAATATGGGAGCTTTTCCTCACAGAAAAATGTGGGTTTATTTTTGAATACAGAATTGGTTGTCAAGCTTGGGGCAGATTAATCAGCAGGAAAGAGGGAATGAGGACAGACTAAGTGCTGTCTCTCTCCCTTTGTTCCCCTTCCACTGCTTCTATATTACTCTGTGCCCTGCTTGGTCCTGGCCAAGTACAAAACCTTCTCATTAACGTTAGGGCTGCATCCAGCTCCAGTAGCTAAGGCCCTTTCCCTTTAACATGTGGAGCAAGGAGATTTTTCAGTCCTTTCTTCATTTTTCACCAGGGCCCACTGGTGCATTCAGGCAAGCGTGGGTAGAGTGAGCCAAATGAAGATTGGCTGTAGGTACAGGAACTCCTGGGATGTAACAGCTTTGTGGGTAATGCTTTTATATTCATCAAAGCAGCAGCTGTGAATGACTTCTGAGTCAGAAGGACAATAAAGAAATAGGGAATCAAAGTCCATCTTCGTCAAAGGGGTAGCTTCAGATTTAGATTAGTCATCAAGCTCACCCACCATGTAAGACATGCCACAGTTACTACAAATTCCCCATATACCAGAGACATAGATCCTACTTCTCGTTCACTAGCCTGCCAGCTAGGCCATTTGTGGGGTTTTGTTTCTTCTCCAAAACTTGAAGATCTCTCACAACTTCCACTTTCACAGCTTCTGAACCTCCATGAGGTCATGCCTGCAAATGCTGCTTCCTCCCCAAGAAGAGGAACTGCTTCTGCACAAAGCAGACATCTGCTGTCAGGTCCACAAGCCTCCAGCAACCAAGACATCCCGCGATCCTTCCTCCCCTCCTTACACACGTGCTAACCCATTCCTTAATACCACTAATTTACTCTCCAATAAATACTAAGGCACATTCCTGTTTCTTGTGGCCAGATCCACACCCCATACATGCAGGCATGTATGCATGTTATTTTTAGGTAGGTGCAATCTTACTCTGCTTGTGCTATGACTGGACCAGTGGCTGCACAGCAGCTAGTGAGTACCAAGGAGAAGAGGACATTGCGTATCTGGCTTGGGAATGCAGCCATACGTTGCAGCTTGGCAGCTCCTGCTTATCAGCAGTAGCAGAAGACTGGATTTTGTAAAGGGGGAACACTGGTATCCAAACAGAAAACTGCTAGAGGAGCCCTCTATAGCCCTTGATCAGAGCTGACAAATGCCTGCTAGATGTGTTAGTTGACTGTTATTCATCATTTCCCCTTCTAAGTACCTGGTGGAGCTCAGTGCAAGCATGGATTTCCTTCCAGACATGATTGTAGCAGAGGCCTGAGAAGAAATGGCAGGACTTGACCACAGAGGATGTGGTTCAAACACTGCTGCCGCATATTACTGGATACCCTCCATCACCCTTTCTACATCTGAGACCTTGTTTCAAACCACATTAAATACGGACAAAAGATTCACAAGGATAACAAGTCAGTGTGCCAGCCCCCATCCCACAGTGAGTCAAGGTCAATTCAGAACATCTTGTGAAGGAGAGAGCCTCTTCAGCATTGCTCATTACTTCTTTTATTTGGGAAAATTGCCTGCTGCCCCCTCTCCAAGGTTATAATGTAGAAATGGACTTGCCTGTCACAGCATATGGAGAAAATACACCAGATAAGAAAGAATACAAAAGTGCTTTTTTCCTGAGATTTATGGAGGGGTGTGACTGCTGGGTAATCCCCTCTCTCCTGTTACCCCTCACCCTCAATGAGGTGTACATGGGTTTTGACCAAACTCAAACATACTCCATTTGGTGAGAAGCCACTATGGAAAGCACAGGGAGAATGTTCTTTTTATCATTGTCTCAGAGCAATGGCCGCAAAGCCATTTTTCCTTTTGTTAGTGGTGATGATGGCTTTCACCCAAGCTTTCCACAAAGATTACATGCTGTGGCAAGATTTGAAAGAATGGTTTCTTTGTGAGATATCTGGCATGGGGAAAAGGTCTGAAAACAAGGATCATAAAAGAAAGCTTATTTCAGTCCTAAATTAAAAAAAAAAAAAAGTCAAACAAACAAAAAAACCCAGCCCTAAACCACAAAATCGCCCCATAAGTGGCTGATCTTTCTGAGAGTATCATCAAAATCAAATCCATTCAATTATTTAAAATATTGTAAAGCCAACTTCAGCTGCAAAGTCTACACATCCACTTTCTGATTTCTGTGATTTAAAAAGAGTTCTCTCTCAAATGCTTTGTGAGACCCAAAAAAGTAAATAACTAATGTTAAATAGGAACTAGGGAGACTAAATATATACAGAGTACTGCCAAAAAGCAGGTTAAACAACATCAGTAGTAGGACAAAAGTAAGTTTCGAAAAACACATCTAATCTTGCAGGATTTTTTTTAATTGCTGCTTGTATGAGAAGTATAATTTGAAGAACATGGTCATGCTTCAGCAATGATTTGCATCAGTAAAATTCTGTTGGCAAGAATTCTGGCAAATCATTGATAGGAATTCTAAGGGGATTAAGACCATGAGTTTTATATCTATGATCTGTTTTGAACAAAGATGCTAAAAAGTCAAAACAAATGGAACCTTGCTTAACACAGGAGGGGGGGGGAAAAAAAAAGAAGATGGTAGGGCATGGAAGCAACCAGCCTTCAATAAAAATGTAAATTAAAAATTTCCCAAGCATTTTCTTCATTCATTTTCTTACCGGTTGGGAGTCAACAACTTCTGATCCATACTGCTTCTCTGCTAAACACCTTTACTATCTGGCATTCCACTGCCAAGCACCTCTCCTCCCTTAAAGTTATTGTTAGGCTTATTAGACAGTGAAACACAAAATCAGAAGTCAGGAAGTGGGAAGAGGCTTGTGGAAGAATTGTGTGGGAAGCCAGGAGCTTCCATTTTCCCTTTCTCAAGCCACAGCGTAGTTTGCACCAGCACAGCCTTATGGTCCTCCTGCCTTCAGCCCAACCAAAACTGCTTACAAAGGCTCCCTTGTCGCCATTTCACTGGCGTCAGCTTCAGGTGTAGGCAAAGCAAGTAGCTGCCTAAAGAGGATACAGGAGGCTGATGGGATCCTAAGCAATCCTGAGATGGCTGGGCAACAGAGCAGGCACCATCCCCACATGTGGACCATTGCTACAGCACGGAGGGCTCTATCCTGCTGAGTTGGCACTAACTGCTTCTGCCTTTTGCTGGGTGTCTTCATGTTGCCTTGGTTGCTTTTTTGACACCTTCTCCCCTGTTCTGCCCCAGTCCCCGTGCAGATGGGAAGCTTCCTCCCCTCTCCAGCTAGCACCCCCAATGAAGGCAGCAACCCCTGTAAGGGTCCCACATCAAGGGTTGCCCAGAACTTGAACACAAGCACAGCATCATCTATGGCTCTGTGACATGTCCACTACTCCCTTTCTAGACAGCAGGGGTTCTTTAAACCTGAGGACAGAGGTAATTTTATGGACTGCAGCAGTAGTTCCCTCGGAAGAGAAGACCAAGGATCCCAGTGACATTTCAGTAATGAAATAGCCTCACATGAGCTGGAGACACCGCTTAGGCTGCTCCAGTGTTCCCAAAACTGCCCCAGGGACCAAAGGAAGAAAGATAGAGCTTGCCAAGGACTTCCCATTTGGCAAATATGTGATTATTGGTAGAAGAGGGCAGATAGGGGCACAACTCCTCCACAGCTTCATAAAAGGGATTTATTTTCTGGTTCCTGTGTAAGACTGGGAGCTGAACTACAAGGTCTCTTTATTGTCTGTATGCTTCAGGTTCACCTGGGGGATGAGATGCAGTAATCTCATTCTCTGATTGCCGCATTAGTCTAACTGGCTGAGATATCTATACAAGCCCAGTCCTACAGTAGGAGTTCACTATCTTAATTGCATTAGTTTTTCTCATTCTTGAGAAGCAAAGAACACCTATTATACAGGTTTTATAGGTGAGGATACCAGACCTGCTCAAATTTCATTGGAAAAATGTGCCAAGACCCCAGTACACCTGACCAGCCCATCAGACCCTGCAGTTCATTCATGCATCTGCAGCAGGCATGAATAAGCAAAGGTCCCTGGGCACTTACAAGTCAATCCTGCCTGGTATATTCAGTGAATAAGATGCAGCTAGGACAATTGAATGCTGCTCTTCATAGAGGATCACCATTTGCAAGACAATGATGTGAGTTGTTAGGGATGCCTCAGGCTCATTGCAGATGCGAAGCAGGTCTGAACTGTGAATGCACCTTTACACTTTTCCAAGGAGGCTAAACAGCAGGCAAACTAGACAGAGCGGTCCTGCAGGACATCCTCAAAATGGCCACAAATGTCAGTGTATCACCAGAACCAAGAGAACCTGTAAAGCTAGAACCAAACTACAGACATTCACTAATTTCTCCCTAGGGCACACTGTGCCCTACCAAGGTTTAGACTTGTACCTCACTACTGAAGTATCATTCCTTGTCTTTTGAGCACAGGCCACATTATAAAAAACTCTGTTCTGAGCAATCCTTTGAGCACAAATTCTGGGGCTTATGTTCATCTGACTTAGTTGATCTTCAGAGCTTTTGAATATTTATGCAAGTGTTCAAGATGTCTTTTGAAAATGCTGAACTGAGAAGTGTGTGTGGGGAATCTTCATAGCACCTTAGTAATGGATCTTTAATGAATTCAGGCATATACACATGATACATAAACCTGAGGCAACCTATCTCTAGAGATTTCAATTTCTATTTCAAGCCCAATAAATAAATTAAAATAACATTAAATTGAATCCCTTCAAGTTGTATTACTTCTACAAATTTTGAACGAAGGTCCACAAGCTTATCCACTTTTTTTCCATTGTTTCAGTTTTACCAAAAGCCTTGCTGCCAGGTGTTGTGGTTTAAGCTTAGTCGTAAATTAGACAAAGCATGTAGCCTGCTTGTTTTCCCCCCACAACCTGTCC
>WYDI02006389.1:0-69003 GCA_009867235.2 Psittacus erithacus | reverse complement strand
GATAGGGTGAGACATATTCCAGGTCTAATGTTTGGGCCAACAAACTCTCTCCTAAACAGATGAGATTGAAGCAAAAAGATGATCTTTCTTTGTTATTGTAAGTATTCATATTATGACATCTCAGGCAAAATTAATAAATACTTTTTATAGAGGGATATTTACATGTAGTTTCACTGCTATATTTTATAAAGTGTAGAAGTAGAAAAAGAAGCAGTCCTGTGATAACTTTGGCATTTTCTTGCAGTTTACAATATTCAGCATTTTGGGGCTGTCCCGCCTGGAAAGAGAAGCTGCATGGAGACCTCATAGCAGCCTTCCAATATCTGAAGGTGGCCTACAGGAATGCTGGAGAGGGACTCTTCATGAGGGACCACAGTGATAGGACAAAGGGTAATGGGTTCAAAATTTAAATATGAGAAGTTCAGGTTAGATATAAGGAAGAAGTTCTTTACTGTGAGGGTGGTGAGTCACTGGAACAGGTTGCCCAAAGGCATGGTAAATGCTCCATCACTTGCAGTATTCAAGGCCAGGCTGGACAGAGCCTTTGGGCAACACGGTCTACTGTGAGGTATCCCTGCCAATGGCAGGCGTTTGGAACTAGATCACAGAAACACAGAACAGTTAGGCTTGGAAAGTATCAATTAGATGACCTTAAGGTCCTTTCCAACCCTAACTGTTCTATGATTCTATATAAAGGATTCGGTTACTAACAGGGAACACTGCCTTAAAAACTTACATGGTAAGCTTCTTTAGCAAGAAAAGGAAGGTAGTGAGGGCTAAACCAAGAACAGATGTCATACGAATCTCCCATGAAGAGCGAAGTATCAAATCTGTCAAAACCCCAAGCAAACTAGGCAACAAATGCATTTGGAAAGAAGTAGAAATATTAATTGCATCTCATACCTCTAATAGTATATGGGAAGGTGCTAACTTCAGATTGAGTAGACTATTTATAATCTGCTGCAAAAATAGCACCTAGGTTTGTACCTCTCCAGAAACACATTCTAGAGCATTCAGGAAGTCAAAGATGAATGGACATATCAAATCTGAATATTTTTTGAAACCTAAGCTTCAGAAATGTCACCTTAAAACAGAAAATGCATTAAAATTGTATTTTTAAAACAATGGAATTTACTGCTTCTGGAGACAACTGATGCCTTGAAGTTAAGGAGGTGTACAAAAACTTACTTTACAAAATTTAGATTTGAAAAAGTAACAGAATTGCAAAATTAATTTTACACTATGCGATAATTACAATCTTGTCTTCCTTAGCATTAAAAAGGACAGCAAATGAAGTAAGAAAATAATGACCATTTTTCTTCCAAAGCATGTGGTAACTGGTATTACTGCCTTGGGAGACTGCCTTGGGTATAGGTAATACAAACTACTAGCTCAAACTGCCCTAGCAGTTTTTCAGTACTCATAAATTGAACATGGCAACAGCACACGTTCACTGTTGCTTACATTTATACAACAGGAGAGCAATCCTACACAATTGCTGTGTTTTGACTGCAATCAAACTATATGAGCACCAAGAATATAAAAATTTGGGTTTAGTACAGGCAAGTACAAAGACTTCAGGGCATCTGTCTTTCATGTATCTAGTACAGTGGAAAATGATGCCATTGACCCCTTTTTCACAGGGTTGCTGTTAACAGCTGTATCTAGCTCTGCACATAAACGTCAGTGCCTCCCCTAAATATTTTGCGTTCTTCCTTACTGCCTCATTTATCTGAGCTGAAATTTTATGATAAAATCCAGAGATAAACACTTCTTCCTCAAAACCTGCCTCCGTTACTCATCCTCTGCCAAGACATCCAAAAAAACCCTGTTGATACCACAGGACAAACAGATATCAGTCTATATCCACCTTCTGTTCTCTTCACTTTTTCCCACTGCCTTTCTCTACTCCTGCTGACTAAAACAGTAAACAAGAAGATAGGAATTATATTATTTTTTAAAGACAATTTAATGGTTTGGCGCTCAGTACTCATACGTTGTATCTATACCATTTAATTCCCACTTTTCTGTTCACAAATAGTTTGGAAGTACAGTAAGAGAAGATTGTAGCCTTTCCATGCTAACACAGAATCCCATCTGAAATGACCTAAATAAAGTTACATATGGTGGCACCAATACCCTCACTGTCAATAATCACCAAGACTTTCAAAAGTAATACGGATTATATTTTTAATTGCAACATGGCTGAGTGCTTTAAGATCAGCTGAAATATTTACTCATTATTTAAAAAATCATTACAAGACCATTGTGCAAATGGGTAACACCATCCAGCGGCAACAAATAAAGAACAGCAATTTATAGTTTTAGTGTCAAAAATATTTCTAACTCACAGCACCCAAAGCCTCTTATGTCCTTGCATTTCTTCACCTGAACCACAAGAACCGTGTTTCAGCCATGGCAATTTCTGCATGCAATTACAACCAGTAATTAAATAGCAAAACCTGTAAACGCTAATTACTGGTTTGAAACTGTGAATGCTATCAGATGTATCATCTCAGTTCTTAGGTACTCCCTCCCCTTCTAGTCTTCTGACTCTTTTTCCAGTATTGGGGAGCTATTCAACCCATGTGTCCAACCCATGTGCATCCTGCTTTGCCTAAATCCCAGCCAAACCAATTTGATGGTACTCTTTCTTTAGTTATTTCCTCCTATTTTGCTGTACACAATCCTATTCTGATCAGATCCATGACACTGCCAGAGATCTGGAGAAGGGAAAACATTCTCACAGAGCATCAAGGGTGGAGATGGTGCACAACTGCAGTACCCTTGCTAAAAGGCACACTCCCTTCAACCTTAAATACTTACTGGTTTCTTTCAGAATATTTTTTTGAGCCCTAAGAGAGTTAGGGGTGGAGACACACTTGCTATGTTGAGAAATTCAGTAATCATTTTGTTTGCGAAACTATCAGTTGCAAGGGTAGTTAGTTAACAGCCTGACAGGCTAGTAGCTAGATGGTATACATGCGCTCTTAAACACAGACACCACCTGCATATATTTGCATATTTAGTGACAGGCAAAAGAAATGCCCATCTTAAGAAGAAAAGGTATAATTCATTAAACAGTACTTCCTAATTGAAATTTATTATTGAAATTGAAACCTGAGTTTTAAACATGCATGGAGAACAGATTCCATGAAATATTTTAAGAATATTGCTATGCATGCTTTTTGATTCATGTTTCAGGGCTTTGTCTGAGTGGGTTTTCATTTTGTTTTGGGTGGGTTTTGCCACATTTGGTAGCAGTATTATTACAGGTATTACATATTTATTCATGAATAACTCACAAGCTATGACACCACTTTTGATTTTTACTGCTTGGTGTCTTCTCTTGTTGAACTGAATTAAACTGCGATTACATACTTAATATTCTTAAGTACAGAAACAATAAAACATTTGCTGTTCTGTTGTTCACTATATTCTGAGGTCTCACAAAGATAAATTGGGAATATATGAAAATTGATTAGTTTTTAACTGTGAAGCTGCCCTATTGTACATATTAGGTAGCATGTGAAGTGTTGGGATCAAAGGAAGAGTCATCTGCTGCATGTAAAGGTGATTCTTTTAATCCCAGCTCAAAAAAACCCCTAAACCCAATCAAAACAAAACCGACTAAAAAATCAAATCTAAAAGTCAAAAATATCTCTGGTATAACACTGAAACAGAAATGTTGCCTGCTCTGACATTCTTAGCACTGTATGAATGGGCTGGGGATGTTGAATCATTTAGAACTGAACAATCTGATTTTATGGCCCAAGAAACAGTGACAAAACCTAAAAGCATTTTGATATGAGAATAAAATTCCACGTCATTTTGTGTCAGCTGGTTGGGGTTTATAGGAATGATATTAATGCAACTTCTAAGTTTTGCTCTTGGGATAGTAAGTTTTGAAGAAAGTTTTAGGGGTTTTTTTAGCATTTTAAATATCTGGAAATAACTGTAAGAATAGAACTTTGTCAAAAAGATATACCTATCTCATGCTCTATACCCCAAAATGCAGAATTTTCTGACAGTTACCATTTTTCTTAAGAAGGCTAAGAAGGAAGAAGGTAAATTAAAGGCTGATTTCAGTGACATTTTAAGGCACTATTTGAGAACTCTTCTCCCATAGAAAAGCATAATCTTGTACAATTGAAATAGATCTAATGACAACTTTATTATATTTGTATATATAATATTTCATAAAATCTGTGTATTTTGTGTGGTTTTTTCATCCTCTAACATTAAGAGGCCTTTGAGAACACTGCAATTTAGACAACTAAACTTAACGCAAGTAATTCAGGACTCCTTACACTGAAGACATGCCTGTCCTTATATTTGACACAAAAGTAGCTTACTCTTTGTTAAAAATCGATGCAAATTTTTTTTTTTCAGGTAACATATGCTGTGTGGCCACAGAAGTAAGGATGTATCAGTCAAATGCTATTGTACTGTCCCATAGAATAATGTGCGTCAAACACTATAACACTACAGATATATACGTCACTGTACTCAACAACCCACCTGCAAGTCTGAAATACATATTTTCTTGTACAAAGAGTAGATGGTGCTTTTGCCTCTCCTTGCGATCAAACTAATTCTAACTTGTGGGTTGTTTATGTTCCATTTCATGCCGGCCTTAGACTAACTCACAATCACACATTTTTTTCACGCTGTCTTTCAATACAGATAGGGAAGAATTATATACAAAGAACTTCAAATCAATAGTCTAAAACATAGCAAATCTAAAAATCTTAATCTTTTTTTCTTAGTAAAAAGGGAAAATACAAAAAACCTTATGTTTGCTGTTTAAGTAAGCTTCATATAAAAATGGTCTGGAAATGTGTGCAAAAACTTGTTATAGAAAAGTGAATGTTAACTGTCTCAAAGCATTGCTCACTAAGACTTCCTCCCTTCAGACAGGCTTAGCAGTCTTTTTCTGACCACACCTGTCCCACAAGAGTCTCCAGTGGAGTAGTGACGTTATGTTTTGGTCTCAGTTCATGAAAAGAAAAAAAGCATCCTTTCATCTGCTTGGGGGTGGGGGGGCATAAAACAGACATTTCCAGCGCACAGTGAGTTTTCATTAAAATGCATCCTTTCCCTATAACTTCATTTCCTTGAGATACCTCCAAACTCCTTCTCCCACCTCCATTCTCTGTTACATGTGTTTGTATTTCGTAAGAAGTTCTAAAACTTGGACACTTTTGTCTGTATCCTGTTTCAGTCTCAACAAGTCTCTCCTCTTACCCCATAACCCAGTCTAGCATCTTGAATCCAATGAGTCAGCAGCTTTTACCTTCCAGAGAAATGTTTGCAGAGCATTCTAAGTCTCCACCAAAAGGCAAACTGTACACACTACATGTAGAATTAGCTTTATTAAAAAAAAAAAAAAAAAAAAAAAGGCAAACTGTTTCATTATCTTCTTCCATTTAAGATCACTGAATATTTAAAACAATTATGCGAGCCTTTAGAACTCAAATTACTACAGCTGTACTGCTGCAGCTTTTTACTTACTGTCACGGTATAAGCTAGTGATAAAACCATGCACAAAACCTGCCAACTTTAAGCAAACTCAATGCCTAGGATGAAAAGAGAGAAACAGATAATGACGAACTATGCAATTTCTCACTACAAGATGCTAAGGATTTGCATTGAACTATTCATGACTAATCCACAATAATTTTTAACAATAAAAATTGTAATTAGTTAGGTATTTTAAATGTATAAAACTGATCTGTTTTTAACAACTAAAACAACTAAATTAAGAAATTATTACTTGACTGCAGGGAAAAGGGAGAGGAAAAAGCATTCCAAAGACGGAGATACAACACAACTCTCACTCACACACATACAGTGATTAAAAAAACCAAACCAAATGCCACAGTACATTAAAACACCAATTTTTTAATTAAATTATATTTCTGATAGGTACATGACCCTCTTCTTCCCCTCCAGGAGTATGGTTACATATTGATGTAGAAAGTCAATACACTACAAAGAATTAACGATCAACAGTGAGAGATACAATGAGTACAGTTTGACATTCTAGTGGAAAATATGGCTTAGACACATGAACTCACTACGGAAGTACTCTTCATAAAACTAGAAAAAGCTGTCAGAAATGCACAAACAATTCCTGTTTAGAAGAATCCATATAATCTGGATTTTAGGAAAGGACACAGAAATCTAAATGAAGAATAGGGCACAAAGATAACAAATATGCAACTATACTGCTGAAACAGTTCTACTTGACCAAGACAATTGCTTGTACCTTAAAGTTCAGTTATTTAATAATCTAGTAGGAAACACAAAAAGAAATTAATTTTTCTGCCAGAAAACATATTTGATTGTGGAGTAATTAAGACAAGTGATGGAAGTATCACTACTCTGAATATTTTGTCCTCAACACAACTTTAGAAAAGTATGAAAGAGTATAATCCCCCACTGGTAAGACAATGGGCTAGATGACCTAATATATCCTATCTGCATATAGACTGCATGAATTTACTCTAATACCCTTATTTCTAGTAAGAATGATCCCACATACCAAGTACTTAGTAAGATGACACTAACCGGTGTAATTGGCTAACGGATACAATTGACATTACTGAAACCTACTGGGTCAATATGCATGGCTAGAGTGTTGAAAACTCTGGGTAGATACTAACAACCAGAAATCTATTTAAGAAAGACAGTGCAGAGTAAAAGAAGGTGAGGAAGGTGACATTAGTTTAATATATGTCTGGAGCCAAAGAAATCTTCAGGTTTGCACACCAATCTGACAGTTAATCAAAAGCAGCATGGCCAGCAGATTAAGGAAGGTGATTCTTATCCTCTGCTCTCATGAGACCCCACATAAAGTACTACATCCAGCTCTGGAGTCCTCAGACATGGACCTGGTGGAGCAGTCCAGATAAGGACCATGAAGATGCTCAGAGGGCTGGAGCATTTCTGCTATGGAGAAAGGCTGAGAGTTGGGCTTATTCAGCCAGGAGAAGAGATGGCTCAGGGCAGACCATAGCGCAGCCTTCCAGTACCTAAAGAGGACCTACAAGGTATCTGGAGAAGGACTTTTTACAAGGTCATGCAACGACAGGACAAGGGTGAATGGTTTTAAACTGAAAGAGGGTAGATTCAGATTTAGCCATTAGGAGTAATTCTTTACTATGAGGGTGGTGAGACGCTGGAACGGGTTACCCACAGTAGCTGTGGCTGCTCCATTCCTGGCAGCGTTCAAGGACAGGCTGGATGGGGCTTTGAGCAATCTAGTCTAGTGGAAGGTATCACTGCCCATGGCAGCAGGGTTGGAACTAGATGATTTTTACAGTCACTTCCCAACTATTCTACGATTCTATGAGAAAAAATAAACATCCTTAAAAAAGTGTATTTATGATGTTGTCTACAAAACAACATCCACAAAAAGAGCAAAAACCCAAACAAAAGAAGTGCAATACTTTAAAATTACTTTTTAATAAGACACCGCAAGAAAAAAATCAGAAATTGTATTGGGAGTTCAAATGAAAACAAAGTTTAAGGAGTATCATATGACCTTTTGCAATTGTGCCTATTGCATATACCACAAAGTATGCTGGACTTCATTATGTTAGATGAAGGTTAGTTGGTTACCTATTCGTGAGCAACTGCTCAAGATACCACCAATTACAAACCAAAATAGAACAGAAAATAAGAGCAAACTGGCTCACAACCATATGAAAACAGTGTGACCTTTGAGCTAGTTTTCTAATACTAATAAAAATTATAGAAGGATTGTAGAATTATTGCAAATCTGAGAATATTAAAATGCAAAGAAATTGTGATTACAATCTAAAGTCCATAAAGACAGCAAGTTAGTAGCTCCAAAATCACAATTCAGCAACAAAAAAGGGCAATACAGCCAGGTTCACTGTCACAGGGAAGGCAGCAACAGGAACTGAAAAACACTACATGTAACAATGAGGGAGATGAACACAATACTCTCTCTCCTTGGCAAAACCCCAAATTGCCTTACCATGCCACACAAAAATGCTGCAGTATTGTTCAGGTCATCAGTTGTAAATGAAGTTGCTAGACCTCATCTAATGGAATAATAAATACATTTTAACCTCTCAACTTCTATTGATATTTCTAAAAGGCTTAGTTGAGATTCGCTGTCTCCTCACATTTCCATTTATCACATGGATGTTAGAAGACTGAAAATATGATGTCAACCTTTTAAAGTGAATTTAGGATTATCCATATATTTTATTAGCCAATTATCCTGGTATCAACTAACTATTAAATACAAGAAAATTGAGAGTGGGGAAAAAGAAAAAGGTATTTTGTAAATAGTGAGTAGTAATGTTTCAATTATTAAACAAGTTTATGGAAAACAGGTCTTATCTAACAAGTGCAATTTCTTAGGTGGTACAGAAATAAGAAAAAACTGCTCAGCTACTGGAGAATATATTTTGCCTGAAGAGCTCAAGACTGCCTATTCTGTCTTTCCAAGAAAAAAAAGCCCCCAAACCCACCTGAGACAATAGACAGTATAAATCTAAAAATGAATTGGATGAAATAATACCGATGGTCAAGAAGGACTTAACCTTCACAGAGAAAAGCAAAAGGACATATTTGCTGGTACCAAATTGGGCACAAATGTTTCATAGGAGGTATACCTAATCACTAGAAGAAACCATCAAAAGAAGCAGTACATTCTTCAAATTTTCTTATCATTGCCCCTCTGCAAAATATATTCTGCCACTCACCACAAATTCTGCCTTCACAAACCATGGATTATTTGGTTTACAATAAGGGTAAGTGGGACAAACCACGGTATACAGAAAGTCAGGCTAGATGACGTAATAGCTCAAAAAATCCATGCCACTTTTTTCTATTTCTCGTTTACATGATGGGAAAATCCAGTTCACATTTTTCCACACTTTTAGCCAAAATCAACATAATTCCTTGCAAAGCATTCAAAAATCTATAGTGACCAAAGTTAACTGAAGTTTATAGACCAGAACACAAACTTCTGCATAAAATCCAGAAATGTTCACTTTGTAGATTTCTGACAAAAGTCTCTATCACCTACTATTCTCTTTGAACAATGATTAGTACGAAGGTGACAGAATCAGGCAGCATTTACTCACTTAAACACAAAGACAGTGGGGTCTACTCTATCATTGTAATTTGGCCAGTTACCTATAAAGAGCTGGAAAGAAAATATGGTAAAAATCCTTTGGACCTGCCATACTTTCCAAAGCTGTTTTAGAATATTTGAGCTCATCAGCTTGGGCAAATTTAATAAACACCCTGGCTACCTCAGTTAATGCCAGATTCATGCAGACCGACATGGAAATTCTCTTCCCAGTCTCTGCATAATCTATGAAGGGTATGTGAAAAATACTTGGCTTTATAAGAGTGACTACAGGTAAAGTTCATTTTCTTAAATTAAACGTTTAGATCTCACCCCGATCTACTAATTTTATGAATGTATGTTATAATTTTTGGAAGACAGATATGATCTTTTTAATAAACAGATCAAACTCCTATCCTCTCCTGCACAAATCTGACATATTTGATGGCAGAAATATTGCAGTGCCTAATCATAACTCTGAGTTAAAGATGACTGCTGTACGTTGTGAAAACAAAACAGTCACTGTATTTGTAAAACAAAGGAATGAAGATCATCAACATGTATGTAACAAGAAGAAAATACGTCTGCTTTTATTTCTTTTCTTTTTATTCTTACGGTATCTCTAATCTAGTCTATGGATGTCAGTTATATAAATGAAAGATATAATGACAAGGACAGAATAAACCCCTGGTTTACTTTTTCAGATATTCTGAAAAAAACTGTAGGCTTCTAGGCACCCTGATAGTAAAGGATGCGTTTAGAAAAGGATACATAGTAAAGAACAGAAGAGAGAGGCCGCAGAATAAAAACTCTGTAAACACGTTACGGAAAGAGAATGCAGCCAGCTATCATGTTTCTAGATTAATAACTAGATTAAATTACTAAATAACTAGGTTCTGGGAGTACTCTTGATTTTCTTCCAGGAAATCAGGTCCAGGTAAAACTCCGACAAGACAACAACAACAACAACAAAAATCCAACCAAAAAACAAACAGCAAAAAACTCCATCCCAACACTGAAAATATATGTACATGGTAGTATCTATCTAAAGTAAAAAAACACCCTTCCTTGAAATAAATCTTCAAAAATTCATGAAATGGATTGTATAATTTGGTACCTGCAATAGCAGGGGCCTGTTCTGAATGCCCTCGAAAGTCCCTTTGGTACCTCTCTTCCTAGACTCCTAAGTGCTCCTCTGCAAGCCTTTGTTTACCCAAAAATATGCTGGCAGTAAGCGTATGTTTATTAAAATTACTTCCCATGTGCCAAAGAATAAACCTGTACTTTGTGATCTTAAGAATATGACATTTGGCTCTGATCTATTTTACTCATTAGCAAACAAATGTTCCCACTTACCCTACACATACTTTATAGTCTATGATGAAATTATAAGGTCTGCAATTCTTCTAATGTGGTCATGACAGTTGCAATTCTGAATTAAGATGGTAATAATAATCATATATGATACTACACAAACCAGGAAAAAAAAGATTTTTATTCCAGTTTTATACAATTTGTTGGAGTTCTTTGCAACATCAGTGATTGAAAAAGAATTGGGATAAAGTATCAGAGGGGCTACATCACTCTTTACAGGTAGTTTAAAAAAAAAAACCTGTAAAATCTTGAGATAAAGACTTACAATATCTAACTGCTTATCACAAGAGGCTTTCTCCATAGATCTAGCTGACATGAAATTTTGGGAGTTCTTGCTGCCTATTGCTACCAACAAGGGCAAATCTTAATACTTTGATATACTATGTGCTTGCATACTGGTAATAGATCTTTCATTAGAACCTTCAGGCTGTGGCATAGAACAATTCAGGAATATAACAATTTATTAACAATAACTGCTTAATGACTAAAACATGAAATAATTAAGTACTGGGTAACTGTAGAAATGAATGTGTGGTATGAAAGAAATCAGATTACACAATCTAATAATGCTTTCTGGCCATCAAAATCTAAGAGCAAAAATATTAATTCATGTCTCTCAATAACAAGTTGATAGAATCTGAATATCCCATATGTTTCTGACAAAAACACAATACAGTCTCATATATTATGTATGTTGTACTGATGGAAATTTGAAAGGAAAAAAACCCAAAACCTCATGAATTGAATACGTTAAAAAGAAAAGGCAGTATCTCCGAAATTCAAAGTTGAAAACACTGGTCTTCTCGGAATGGACATGGTGTGTCAATGATACTGAGCCTATTAATCAAGCTGAAGTTTGCTTAGCCTAAACTCCTGGTACGCTGCTGCGTAACACAGTTGCAAAACTTGGTATAGCTAGACAGACAAGACAAAAACTCTAAGCCCCCATTAAGAGAAAGTATGCATGGGTTAAAATACTCCCTGATTAAGCATGACTGGTTTTGCATATCTTTTCAATATAATGTTAGACCATTTGAGACATTGCAAAATGTCACAGCTTATCAAGAGCGAACAGCATTTAACAAAAGCATTTCCTGCAAGAATGTAGGTACCTCTCTTTGAGACCAATCTGCAATATAAAGCTTAGTTACATATTGGTCTTGTGCTTTTGAAAGCCAATATGTCATCAAAAAATGTGTTAGGTATCAAATTATGAGACACTGGCACCCGTATATAGACAAGTGGGAAAGACAGAGGCATTTAAGGTAAAAACAGATTAAATTTCCAAACCATTACTGAATCCAATTCAGTTTTAATTTATGTCCCTGAAGTTATTTGCAAACCTTAGTCCCAGCCAAATTCAGGAACCACAAAATCCACAAACAGTGTTTTTGCTATTTTAATTTATCATATTTTCAAAGCAAAACAGAAAACAGCATTTATAGAAATTGATTCAAATGTTTATAATAGAAAAATGTGTAAGAGCGCTTCCTTACGTATTTTTTAAAAGCTAAGATAATGAACTGAAGTAAAAGGCTGAAGACTACAGAAATGTGCTGCAAAGCATCATAAGCCGTGGTTTCTTCTACCAAGAACTTCAAGTACTTGACTCCACCAAAAAAGGCACAACCCCCTCAAAAACCAGAGTGGAATCTGCTTTGAGAACCACAGCATAATCTCAAACAGGAATAGTTATATAGTTATTGACCTTTCTAAGTAACAGTATGAAAAAAATCCCACCCTGCTGAGGAAGTGGAACCATAACTACCTCTGGAAGAATTAGAAGTTCTCAACTGAGAGTTTGCATGCCTAATTCAGTGTGTCACTGCAGAACTGCTGCTGAGCTCCTGTTCTCTGCTTGCTTCCCATGGAGCTCAAAGCTTAACTTGGCAGCTCTGAAAGTTCTCACTGAGAATGGTTCAAACTGTTTACCATCACATCCTCCCACACACACGCAAAAAACCACAATGTCAAAAGTCATAGGCATTTTTTAAAATACATGAAAATCATGGAATTCATAACTCATGACAGCCATGAAAAAAAATGCAGTTTATTGATGGGTTAGCAAAAAGTTTATGAAACCCTAGACTCTTCTGCGGAGGGTGAGCTGGAGGGCAGACTATGGTTCATTTCGCATTATGGAAATTTTTTCCTCTTTTATTAGTTAGAAGCACTTAAAACCTGAAAAGAGCATCGGGTGCACATGAATACCATTTTGGCATATTTTTCAATAAATCAACATGAAATAAATAAAGTTTTAAATGTCCTGTTATAAAAAACAAAGTTTTAAAATTAAAACAATCAAAATACTCAGAATTTGTGGAAATGTACATTTAAAATCTTAAATCAGTCTAGGCAGGAGATAATACAACTTACCAGCAACTGCAGAGAAACAGGAGGAAACAGGAGAGAGGGAGAGATGGAGAAAGGGAGGGAAAGAGGAAGGAAGGGAGAGAGGGAAGAAGGGAGGAAGAGAGTGCGGAAGTGGGAGAGGGAGGGGAGGATAATGTGAGAGAGGGCAAGGAAGGCAAGGACAATGGGAAAAAGAGAGGGAGAAAGGAAGGGAGGAAGAGAAAAAAAGGGAGAGCGGGAGTCAGGGGGACAGAGAACGGGGACAAAGAAGGGAGAAAGAATGGGGGGCAGAAAGAAAGGAAGGGGGAGAGAGATGGAAAGGAGAGGGAAAGAGGGAGAAAGGGAGAGAGAAAGAAAGAAAGAAAGGCAGAAAGGGGTAAAGGTGAGAGAAGGGGAAATGGAGAGAGCAACAGAGTGAGAGAAACAGGGAGGAAGAAAGGGAGAAAGAAGGAGAAAAGCAGAGAAAGGTATAGAAAGAAAGAGGGAACAAGAGGAAAAAAGAGAGTGAGAACAGGAGAACAAGAAGATAAGGGAACAAGAGGGGGTAAGTGTGAGAGTGGGTGACTCTGAATGAAGAGAGAAGGAGGAAGGGAGAGAGAAAAAGCAAGGGAAGGAGAAAGGTGGAGGAAAGGAAGGAGGAAAGGAGGGAGAGAAAGAAGGAAAGTGGGAGGGAAGGTGGAGCATGAAAGGAGAGAACAAGGAACATGGAAGAGGGGAGAGGAAAAAGGGAAGAGAAGAGCAATAAGGAAGGGTGGGAAGAAGCTGAAAGGGACAGAGAATCCAATTTGTGACAATGCTCAACATGAGGTCAAAGTCAGACAGAAAAGTTAAATAAGAAAGAGAAAACACTGGAAAAGGAAAATGAACTACGTAGCTATGAAAAACAGGATAACAAGATCTCACAGTGACAGATTGCTACAGCAGTAGGTATACCACAGAAAACATAATTTTAAAGTAATCAGTAATTTCTCCAGCTTTCTGCTTAAAAAGTTTCAGGGAGAGGGAAATCAACTTAAATCAAATAAGAAGAAATCTTTTCTGAGTCTACTTGAACCCAACAAAGTGAGTAGAAACTACTATTCAAGTCCTAGAAAACACATTTGAAGGACAGAAAGCATCTGATGATATATTTGAATTCAGCATGTCAGATTCATCAAGTAAAGTAACTTCTCAAGGAAACAGTGGGAAGAAGAGATTATAAGGTCTTTCAGGTTCTTACAAATATGTCCCTCAATTTTAGTGGTAATAAGGATATAATTTTTTAAGGAATTGAAAGATATTATTCATATACACTCTCTTTCTATTGTGAAACTAAGGTTTTCTGTCTTTCCCAGGACCTACAATTACATCCTACTACTGCATGACTGGCAGACACAGTAGGGAGAGAAAACTATATATCTGATCTTACATGAGAGCTGAGGGCGAGTGCTTCGATGGTACCAATGATATAAAAATAACATTATTTCACAGTTTTAAAGAGAAAAAAATATTACCAAACATCACCACAGTCCATATTTCTCATTCACAATTAACAACTGTACCTGTAACTATAACAAAAATTTAATGGAAAGGTTAAGTTCAGAAAATAAGAAAAATACTGAAAATGCTTTAATACAATTTGACATCTGGAAACTAACATCATGAAATACTACAGGAACTGTCTGAGATTTGCATATTGTTTGTATGCGTACTGTTTGTACGCATAGATGAATGTCTCATGAACAGCTCAGCTGATTTCAGAGTCTGCTAACACTGAAACCAGAAGGAATTACACTACTGTTGCCTCCTAATCTATACCTCCTTCCTCTAAGACAACATCTAGTTTAGGCAGCCTTACTCCCTTTCCAAAAGCATACTTTTTATGGCTTTTGCTCAGTAAATTTTCTTACAGAAAAGTGAAATAAGTCAGTGAGATTCTGACAGGGGTTGGAACAGGTGTGCACAGTAAATAGTAAAAATGTGTAAGCAGGAGCTGGATATACAAAGAGTCATTAAAAAGAGATAGGTAAATTAATCCTGTCTGCAAAACTGCAGGCCCACTCATTATTATCTGGAATTACCAAGTATTTTTAGTAAGTAATCTGGTCTCTATTGTTTAGGTTTCTAGGTCATTCTTTAAACACTCATCACCAGTAAGGTAGTTTATGGCATTTCCCAGGTTTGTTATTTGTTCAGAGTACATATGTTGAGGGAACATATCCTTTAGCATACAACCACAAGACTCAAAAATAAGAAATGCGTGATTAATACTTAATACAATGAATTTATACTACTGGGACTGTATCTTACATCTTTATTTTAATGGTGAAAATTAAGTTTAATTTAAAAAACATATTTTCTTTTCCAATAAACATAACAGACCTCTCCTGTCAATGGAAAACCTATTTCCTTTAATTTTAGAACCCTAAGAATGCATGAGCAAGAATTTTTTTACTCTTTACATAAATGCTGGCATAAAAAGTATTTCTTGGTTGGTATGTGAGGAGAAAAAGGACGGACTGTAGGAAGAGACCTCAAGATATGAAATACACTGGTATACTGTGAAATACGAATACTGGAAGCTAAAACTTTTGTTGAGAGCTCCTTAACAGACACTTCCAACAATACCTCTCCATAACTCCATTTAAATACTGATTCTGTACACTAGTTTTTTCTTCCCTTGGCAACTATAAGGCTTCAGACAGTAAAGTAATATAACCATGACTGAAATACAGCGGGAAAAGAAAGTGCAAAAGAGCATATTTAGTAAAGGGAGAAAAGGGCTTAGAAATGGTAGTACCAAATCTCGTCTTCTATCAGAATGACCGATTAAAAATCCCATGACACCAGATCTTTTGTCTTAGAGGTGAATGGAGCCTGTGCATGGCAAAAATTTTGACTGGTATGGGACATATGTATTGTTGAGCTTTCAAAGTTTAAGATATTTTACTCTGCCCTTGCAGAAGATGCTTCATACAAGAAATCTTGGCTTATATGCAAAGGTTTTCACAACTCTAAGTCTCGCCCTCAGGCAATGCAAGAACCTATAGATTTGAGGAAAACAGGTCAGAGCTTCCATAACTGCAGTTTTTGAGAGACTCTCTTGGCAGATCACAGAAACACACAATCATTCAGATTGGAAAGAACTGAATCTTTAAGATCATTAATCCTTAACCTAACACTGCCACATCTAGATGTCTTTTAAATACCTCCAGGAATGGTGACTCAACCACTTCCCTGGGCAGCCTGTTTCAGTGCTCAACAACCCTTTTGTTGAAGGATTTTTTTCCTAATATCCAATCCAAACCTCTTGGGGTACAACTTGTGGCCATTTCACTTGTTACTTGGGAGAAGAGACTGACACCCCCCGCCCCTTGCTACAACCTCCTTTCAGGTAGCTGTAGAAAGCAATACCTGAACCTCATTTTATTCAGGCTAAACAATATGTTTTCTCAGCCATTCCTCATAAGACTTGTGCTCTAAATCCTTGTCCTTGGTTCAGCAGTAGGAGTAATTTTTCTCCTTCTTAGAAGCTGGTGCAGCGCTGTGTATTTGACTTTTGGGCTGGGAACAGCGCTGACAACACTGATGTTTCCAGCTGCTGCTTGGTAATGTTTAGTCTGACCAAGGACTTTCCGAGTCTCATGCTCTGCCAGGGAAGAAGGGAAGCCAGGAGGAAGCAGAGACAGGACACCTGACCCAAACTAGCCGAAGAAGTATTCCATACCACAGCACTTCATGCCCACTATATAAACTGGGGGCAGTCAACCGGAAGGGCTAGATCACTGCTCAGTCGGGCTGGGTATCGGTCGGCGGGTGGTGAGCGGTTGTATTCGCTTCCCTTGTTATTTCTCTCATCATTGTTATTATTGGTGGTAGCAGCATTGGTTTGTGTTATACCTTAGTTACTGGACTGTTCTTATCTCAACCCGCGGGAGTTACATTCTTTCAATTCTCCTCTCCATCCCTTTGGCAGCAGGGGGGGATGAAGCAGGAGGAGTGAGCGAGGGCTGCGTGGCTGACTAGGCTTAAACCACGACAAATCTTCACCAGTGGATCAAGTACACCCTCAGTAATCTGCAGACAGCACCAAGTTGTGTGGGAGTGTTGATATGCTGGAGGGTAAGAAGGCTCTTGCAGAAGGATCTAGACAGGCTGGGTTAATGGGCCAAGGCCAAGTATACGATATTCAAAAAAGCAAAGTGTTGGGTCCTGCACTTGATCACAACAACCCAATGCAAATGCTACAGCTGGAAAAGGATCTGGAGTGTAGGTTGAAAGCTGGCTGAACATGAACCAGCAGGGTGTCCAGGTGGCCAAGAAAGCCAATGGCACCCTAGCTTATATGACGAATAGTGTGGCCAGAAGGACTACCGCAGTGATCACCCCCCTGTACCTGGCACTGGTGAGGCTGCACCGCGAATACTGTGCTCAGTTTTGGGCTACGGAACAAGTCTTCTCTGCTCCTTGGGCAAAGAAGGAATGGGTGATGTAATTTTGAGCACATAAATGAAGAACAGAAGAAAACATTTTACTTAGTACTGCATTCAGATTAATCTTATGCAGTCAAAGACAGACTGTATTAAGAGCTTCTTTTTACATAGCTAGAGTAAGGTAATTAAAAGATTATGCACAGAACAGAGGCTTAATCTACAACTGACCACTACTATTATGAAAATGCAGAATATTTCCCATGTGGATACACTTATTTTTCAGAAAATAAAAAAAAGTTATGTGACAAGGCTCAAATAAATTTCAAGGAACTTAAGCCAGAAAAAGCAGTTTTACTACAGTGAGAGTAACCACATAGGAATTACAGATCCCTTTATATTTATACTGGGTTTGACTTATCTGTTTAGCCAGACCCTCAAGCAGAAAACTTAAGAATGATGTGAACCTTCAGGCGCAATTTTGAATTTTTTTTATTATTTAATAATATAAAGGTATGCAACCCATACACTTTAAGAGCGGATCATGAGATTCTGGTAAAAAACTGTTATCCAAGAACCCAGCATATTTGCAACAATGGAAGCTCTAAAATGCATTCACCTGCAAGTACTCTAAAAAAGAGCTTTTTCATTCCTGTTATTAAGATTACAATATACATTATTTAGATCCCAAAAGTAATGGATAGTCTCACAAATTTGATGGAGTTTCACAAATGCAACCAAATACATGGCTATGAAACTGACTGTAAAACCACAGTAGGAACTTGAAATGTAAAAGATTAATTCTGTGATTCATTACATGTGACAACAATTTCAAAATCTGTTCAGCCTGTTCAGGGAACATCTGTACTTCAATTTCAGTACAACAGACACTTAAAAGTTTATGATCACAGAAATGAATGAACAATAATTACAATGTAATGATTTTACCTAAGAAACATCTCTTGAGACAGAAAAAAAGGGAAATAAAAGGATATTTAGCACATTTTCTTCTTCAAATACACATGAGACCTAGAAATACATCTTTAAGAATTACATTAAAATTCCTAAGAGTTTGGATTTTTAACTCACGCTCATTGTTCAACATTGGGTTTATAGACAAGATATGTAGAGGTGGCACTTAGGGACATGGTTTAGTGGTCACTTTGGCAATGTTGGGTTTATAGTTGGACTATATGATCTTAAAGGTCTTTTCCAACTAAATAATTCTATGATTCTGAGTTAACAGTTTCAACATTTGTTACAAAATTTCAACAGCATACACTACTGTGAGGATGAAATACCAGTCTTCGAGAATTCCAATTTTCAGTACATACTAAAACATTTCCAAAAGCACAGAACATTTTAATTCTAGAGGTATTTAGAAGCATGTACTTTGTAAAGCTATATTAATCACAATATTTGTTACACTAGCATTTAAATTAAGCTAAGTATCTTGTGGAGTATTCTAGCAGAACCTGATGAAACAATGATAGTACCAATTCCTATTTACAGTTAGTCTGAATTTAATAATTACTCAAAGTTTTGGAGGTATGAGTGAGGAACTTATTATTTAGCCTTTTGGCATATGAGTTTGAGTAAGAGTACTGGAAATATTTAATAAACATAGCATAACTCCTTGCCCTGTGAGGATTAGATGATGCCTTAAACGTTCTGGTATAAAAAAAAAATTATAAAAACAGAGACAAAAATAGAATCTCATTATTTGTAATTGTTTCAAGAATTATTTTATAAAATGTAACAGTACAAATAAGTAAGGTTTATTGTGCAAGATGCACTTATAATTTGTACTTCTTATTTGTACTAACGGATGAATTAGCTTGTAAATAAGAATTCTGCTGAGTAATACATGGAGTTTATTATAGCTTTTTCCTGCCCTCAGCCCTTAGGGCTTTTCATACTCTCCTAGTTTATCAGCCAGGAACAGACGACAACATTGTCACTTTATCTTAGGAAGCATTCTTAACGATCCTCTAGCCACAGGGTTCTAACATTAACAGAACAATAGCCACCATTCAAACCCATCCTTTTATGCCAACAGACGGCAACTACTGTTTCAGCAGTCAATGAAAAAAAAACCAACAAAACAACACAGTGAGCCTAAAGCTTACTGGGCAGTGAATTTCTGGAGGAAGTGCTTTAATGAAAACAGACACACATGAATGCATTTTCCCCTACCAATATTCCACAACCTTATTGATTACACAGCTATGAAAACAGCTGCTTAATCCTTTAAACTTCCCATCAGAAAATGCCTTCAAGTCTAAAGCTTGCTATAACCTTATAATATATCTGCAATGGACAGATGTGTATGCCTTTGGATAAATTAAGCATTTATATATCCTCTTTTTAATGGCAATTGGAAATTTCACAGAAGAACTTATAATCAGGATTTGAGTGGCAGCAATAAAACTAACCTGGAGAGAACATATATTGTGTGAGTGAAACTCCAACTGATTAAGGATGACTGTATTACTTTGATCATCTTTGCTGAAGACTCGTCCAACAAAAATACTAAGATTACAACAGTTTTAACAGTACTAATAATTCTTTAAAAGTATAATTGGATTTTGATTCATACATAAAGCAGTATAAATACTGTGTTCTTGGTAGGCATAAATCTTTCTTTCAAAGAGGTCTGAATTCGGTTATACATCAATGTTGCTTTAAAACCCCAGCAGAATTCCACCTACCACAGGTCTTTTTTCTGCGCAGGGGTGGTAATAAAAAACCCAACAACTTCAATTAAAAAGATTGTTTTCAACGGATTATGCACTGTATTTAAAAAATAATAATTTGGTTTTAATTCAATTTCAATGTTTTTACAGCAACTGAGGATTACTGCCACATCTAATTAATGACATTTTCTATTAAAAACACTTATCATAAAGATACCATCCTCAGCATAAAATACAAGAGGCCATGGCATAAAAAAATACAGCTATTTTAAGTAGCCTAAGTAAATCTTGAAGAAGCTGTCAGTTTGAGTGCTTCACAGATAATATACATTGAAAATAAAAAAATAAAATATTGCAGTTCAGGGTAAGCTGAACATATTAAGTCCATTCTCTTTTCTAGGAGGTGATTTTGTAACTCCTGTCCTCAATTCACAATAAATATATTTTGATTGTTTCACTATCATGTATTCTATGTACAGTTTATTACAGTATGCATATACTTTTCAAGAAAGTGCTACCATAATGACATTTCTGTAATAATAACATGCTATATTTAAAATCACTGCTATTTCTTGCTGGATTTTTTCAAATACAATGAATTGCAAACACTGGCAATAAGCTAGCATTTAATGTACATGCATTTGGAAATATACTCCATTCCATATACAACAATCACTTCCAAATTAAATGTTATGAACTCACAATTAATATTCAAATATTAATTCTATCATAAAAATCCTACTAACTTATACCCTTTTCTGAAGAAACACGGCTCCTGTGTTCCATGGGGCCACAAGAGAAAAAAATCTACTCTGGAAAGGATCTATAGAAAGAATAAATCATGTCGTATCCTCTAAAATTCACCTGATCATCCAGGCAGTATTCTAATTAGTGGCCTAACAGCACTGTATTACATTTTTACAGGAGATGGCACAATACTTAAAGACTTCTGATTCAGCTTACATACATTACCTAAATGTAATAATAAAGACCTACTGTAGACCATCTATTTAAAAGTGTAAGAGTTGTTATATACCATACTTTCAAAAATTTCTGTTATTTCTGAACCACACCAATTGAAGCTCTTAAAGCAATACATTCAAAAACAGAAGGGAAAAGAAAAATAATCCAATCAGGACTTACCAGACTTACTTTCTGGAGTGAGCCAGACATAACATACTATATCTATCAAAATGTATACTATACTACTATGCTGTGGGCAGTCCATGCACTGGAGAATGCACTGAGGACAACTTCTTAAGTCAGATAATAGGTGGTCCTATCAAAGGAGATGCATTACCAGACCTGTTGGTTACCAGTGTAAGCGAGTGAACTGGTGACATCAAAATTGAAGGCAGCCTGGTATGCAGCAATCACACACTGATGGAATTTGCAGACCTGAGGGATATGGGATAGACAAAGAATAAAGACCCTGAATTTCAGTAAAGCAATATTCCAGTTGTTCAGGGAGTTAGTCAACAGGAACTCCTGGGAAACTCTTCTCAGGGGTAAGGAAATGGAACAGAGCTGGCAGATCTTCAAGGCCATTTTCCATAGAGTGCAAGGGCTCTTGATCTGCAGGTGTAAGAAACCAGGAAAGGAAAGCAAGAGGTTGGCATGGATGAGTTGAGACGTGTTCACCAAACTACAGAGCAAGAAGGAAATACACAGGCAGGCAGTGTAAGCAGGGCCAGGTATCCAGGGAAGATTACAAGGATGCTGCCTGGTTGTGCATGGATGGGGTCAGGAAGCCCAAAGTGCAGCTGGAGCTGAACATGGCAAGTGACACAAAGAATAGCAAAAGCAGCTCCTACAGATATGTCAGCCAGAAAAGGAAAGTCAAAGAAAGGGTACCGCCCCTGATGAACAAGACTGGAAAACTGGTAACAACAGATGAGAAGGCTGAGATACTCAACAACTTTTTGCCTCAGTCTCCACTGACTGCTTCTCTTCCAACACCTCTCAAGTAGATGGACAGCAAGACAGGGTCTGGGGGAGCAAAGTCCCTCCCAGCAAAAAAAATCAGGTTCGAGACCACCTGGGAACCTGAACATACACAAATCTATGGGACATAAGGTGCATCTCAGAGTCCTGAGGAACCGGCTGATGTAACTGCCAAGCCACTCTCCATTATATTGGACAAGTCATGGCAGTCCAGTGAAGTTCTTGCTGAAAGGAAAAAAGGAAACATTGCACCTCTTTCTAAAAAGGTTAGAAAGGAGGATCCTGGGAACTACCAACCTGTCAGCCTCCCCTCTGTGCCTGGGGAGACCATGGAACAGATCCTCCTAGGAGCTACGCTAAGGCACATGCAGGTGATATGAGACAGCCAGCATGGCTTCATCAAGGCATGTCTTGCCTGACCAACCCAGTGGTCTTCTATGATGGAGTGACTACATCAGCAGACAAGGAAAGAGCTATGGATGTCATCTGTCTTGGCTTCTGTAAGGTCTTTGACATCATCCCCCCCAAACAACTTTCTCTATCAGACAGACATATTAGATGGATGGACTGTTCAGCAGGTAACGAATTGAATGGACAATCACACGCAGACAGTAGTGGTTAATGGCTCAATGGTCTGGATGGAGATCTGTGGTGAGTGATACCTCTCAGGGGTCCATACTGGGAACAGTACTGTATTATATATTCATCAGTGACAAAGACAGCGGGACCAACTGTACTCTCAGCAAGTCTGGAGATGACATGAAGCTGACATGCCTGAGGGATGGGATGCCACCCAGAGGGACTTAGACAAGCTCAAAAAGTGGGCCCATGTGAATTCATAGGCACTTTCAAAATTCATATACATTATGAACACATGTAGGAAGCAAGTATTTTAAAGACATATTGAAGAACTCAAGCTATTTAACTATAGGAAAAGCATACCAAAATTAGAAGTTTGTTTATATATATAGATAGTAGGAAACACCAACATATATACCATAAGTACACTGAAAACTCAATCCCCCAAATATGATTATAGGATAAAAGGCAACACAATGACAAGCACCTCAGACAGCTGAGGACTCAAACTCTATGACATGGAAGGGACATCTAAATACTAACACATACATATGTGCATGTGTATATATATATGGATATCTAGATATATTTTCCCTGGCTACAGATGCATTTAAAATCAAATTTTTTAATTACACTCCAAGGAGAACGAAGTTGTAACAAATTTTTCCTCACAAAAGACAAACCCACAAATTTGTACATTCTTAAAAAGTGTTCTTAATTAAGCGTTGCCTTGAAGGAAAAGAACCACATACTTCCAAGTTATCTGCAACATTCTCATTTTCAGAAGCTCGTGCCAGGGCTGAGAAATGACAATTTGAATTTAACAAGCACAACAGGTTGCCAAACTCAGATTATATCTAACAATGCTTCTCAGTGCACCAGGTTCCTTCCTGCTCCCACTAACCTTTCCACACGTGGTCCAGGGACCAGTGGATTAGAGCTGTTAACAAGGGACAGGTGCAGCTGATTAATTGAGGAATGACGTAACCCTGACTTCCAGTTTTGAGCATGAGGCTTGCTCATCAATGACGCTTTTCCATCAATGAGCTCAGTGTGCATGCTGCTTGTCAGCCTGACTTCATAGCAACTTCAAAAGCTCCGTGCTGCTGATATACTTCTCATTAAAAAGTGATTTTGCTGTGAAATTATCCAACTGTGACCATCGTATGCTTTGCTGTTCTCTAACCTGGGAAGTTGTCAAACAATGTGCATTAGCCCTTTTATTGAGAGGATCACAAAATTTCAAGTACGGTGAGTCAAAATGAGAACTAATGAAAACAATGAGAACTGCATGTCAGTTTAAATCTCCCAAAAAAAGATATAAGAAACCAAGTAGCTGCAATAGAGCCAAACATTAAGTATGCACAAAATGTATTTAAGCACATAGTTTGGAATACAGTGCTCAACTTCACGATTGTTCAAACTATTTTCAGAAAAAGTTGAAAACTAAATTAATCTAAAAACCTATCAATAGTCCTTTCCTAATGTTATTTACCACATAGTGATGAAATTTTTCCGGGGTTTTGTCTTTTCTGTTACAATCTGAGGCAGAAAATGGAGGAAAGCATTAAAGGCCTACTTATCTGAGAAAGTATTTCACTATCAAACTGACCCATTCAAACAACTACTGTTTTAAGCTCTGTTTTACGTCTTTTTAATGGAAAAGTATAGACTAAACCATAACTTCTTCAAGCTTGACACTTGTTTTATTTAGCCATTACTTTTCACACAAACATAAAACCCCCAAAACTGCCATATAAAAGCCTAGGTAACAGTTACAGATTTTCTGAACCATGAACAACCTCTCAGGTTAACTGTAAGTTACAAATACATAGCCATCACACATCTAACTGAATATACTAAAAAAAGTATGTAGTTCCACAATGCCTCATAGCAGCCAACAGGTAACAACTTGGAGCTCAGTTATAATGCAGAGTGGTATGATCAATTCAGTAAAGAGGGGTAGACGGTGTTTTGGGATCTCCCTCAAAGTCATAGTATCAGCAAGCTGCAGATATGTACTCTTCATGCCTGGGCTTAGCTGAAGAGACATGTCTCAAAATCCACCCCTACCTATCACACAGATGCCACAGCCCACACAGACACTCAATGCTGAGTGAGCTGGGAGCATGGGATGACTTGCTAAGTACAACCCAACATCAGCCATTGCTGAACTGAAGAACCATACGAATCCAGCAGCAGATCACAAAGCATCTAGCCAGACATACCCATGCTAGGATAGTGGGCTGACAAGCCCCAACTGTAACAGTCATCTCCAGAGACAAATGAAGTCTGAAAAGAGCAGACTGCTTTAATGAAACATAAAACCAGACACAGATGCTAGCAATAACTGTTTCTTTCTCAGGCCAGGTCTGTCATCCCTCTCTGGTGTTCCAAGCACACAAACTGATGCAAAGGCAGCTAACTTCATGGTTATCAACTAAGGTTCAACATGGATCTTAAGGTCCTTTCCAACCCTAACCCTTTTACAATTCTATGATCTACCAGTCTAATCTGGGATCAGATATATTGGACCAAAGATGGCTCTCAATGAGAAACTTGCATACCTTGGTATTACATTTTCCAGTATTCTGGGAGGGCTTCTCATAGTTTCTGATTTCCCCCCTGGTAAATACATAAATCCAAATTTGGCTCAGTATGCTCCAATAACATATTTTAGAGTGTTAATAAGAACAGTCCAGCAATTTTCTCAATAAGCCATGCTGACCCCACGCACCACCACATGGTCCAGAACAGTTAACTCCATCACTCTAAGAACATGTGCAAGAGCACACAAGCTGTCTCCACATGTCACCTGACAGGCTGGGCAGGACTTACTAACTCTTGCTAACTGATTCCACATTGCAGTAACATGGTTTATACAACTTTTAAAACCAAGTTGTCTTTGTGGACAGTTAATTCACATTTCTGTAGCACTGCACAAAATCCACTGAAACTCAGATTGCCTTTTCACCTACTCCTCTAGCAATACTTCTTTTGTAATATATCTTAGCTAAAAATGGGCAGATAAGAACAATGCATCATTGTAGCATGCGGCATTATCCACTTCTGCCTGCTTTTATGACCCCTGTCTCTGATGCGTCAAAGCAGTTCCCCTAATTTATTGCAAAGACAAGAGGCAGTGCCACTATTTGTGCTCTAGGACCTGAAAGAACTAGGAAAAATACCATAGGGAAAGAAGTCAGTGGTAAGTGACAAATGAAAACTCAAAGGCTATAGCCAGCTCCATGAAATTATGCACTTTGCACCGTTTCCACTGCAATTAATAGTACTACATGTTTTAACAGAGTTCTTCTCTCATATGAGATGCTCTAATATCCTAATATCCCTGAGAGTAACAGGCTGACTGGATAGCCATCCTGTAGCATTAGTTCAGCCCTCTAACACTTTTTCTGTAATAAAGGCATTCTCTACAAAATTCAAAAAGACCTATTTTCAACTTTTAATATATGAGAATACAAAAAAAGCATTACTACCAAAAATATTATTAGAAAGTATGATATTTTGCCTTGATACTTTAACAGCATCTTTAATTTAATATTCAAGTCTAGGGAAATATGAAGAATAAACAGCTGTAGAGAAAAGAGACTGAAGCTGGTTATTTGTAATTTGGTGCCAAAAGTCTGAATAAAAACAGGGAAAAAGTATTTAAAATACTTTTAAATAGAAAAGGGATCATTAAATAACCATTGTCCATTTATTTACGACACAAGGTGCTGCTACAGTTACATAGACATGAATCTCTGAGCATATACAGAAAACTACAGATTGCCTAAATTTTATTATTATCTTAGGGATTAAAGACTAAAAAATGGAAAAGGACTAACAATGTAGAAAAAGAAAAAAAAAATAAAAATCAACAGCTCTTTCTGTTCTCCGAGAAAGCCAGATATGTCTGAAGATGATATATTTTCCTGACTTCTTGAGTTATTCCCTAATAGACAGAGCAGCTACCAAAAATTAAGCATTACAAAAAAAATCAGGGCCATGCAATTTGCATCGAAGTGCTTTTTTAAAATATGCTAAAAGAGATTTCTTAGCCATAGGGAACACTGGTTCTGAGTAACACAGGAGGGAAATTCTAGAGAATTAAGGGGATAAAAAAAGAGGAGAAACCATAATATCACTATTTATAAAAAGAAAATGTAACTCAGATAATTATAAGACTGACATTAACTGTTCTTAAGCATAACCATTAACTTAGAGCCATGACAAAAATATTTCCATGACTTGTGGACACAAATTAAAGACAGACTGCAAAACTACCTTGTGAGAAGGAAGAAAAGCATAATTTCTGACCAAGTTTATACATGACAAAGACTGCGGAAAGAGTAAAATGCATGAAAAGAAAGTTAATGCTCAATCTACTTATCAAACAATGTTCAAGATCAATTTAGTCAAAATTTGCAAATGAAGGTGAATGTCCTAACAGAAGTCTAGCAGATGAGTGAAAAAGGCTCTAATGGCTCTAAGATGAGTCAAAAGATCAAAAAGTGGCATCTTTATCTATTTAACAAGAAAAGTCCTTACCAAAGAAAATTTTAATGCGGTATCTTTCAGCATACATCTCTACATTAAAATGAGACATTTTTTTTTTTTCCCCACCGGGAGATAAGAGTGAGATAAAAGAATTTAAGAAAGTCTTGCGTGCTCTATTAGGTACAATACCGGATTATATGATCTTAGCAGTCTTTTCTGCCTTATCCTCTCAAAGTCCAGGCTTTTTGGATGTTTTCCATTTTCATTAGATAAACAGCTTCTCATTAGAAACAGATATACCCTTATAAGGATTTAAGTTGGGTTTTATTTATTCCTGCTAACAAAAATTCAGTTCAGAATCTTGATTAATACATCTTAGATCTTTTTTGCAGAAATAATCAATGCAAGTGCTTGCAATGATAATTTTCATGAAGCACATTAATGACAAAACATCTAAAATAATTTTTCATGCTTACAATTATTAGGAAACTACTATGTCCTCCATGCTTAAACTTACTTTTAAAAGTGATCACAAGAAACAGTAATCAGTTTGCATACACTTTTTATGCATGAAATCCATTAAAGTTACAGTTGCTAAATAAACATTTTTTTTCCCCAAAAAAAGAAATAATTTTATTTACATAGCTTTGCCTTATTTATGTGCAAAGGATTCTGATCAGAAAGGGAGTATTTCAGTCTGTACATATTCTTGACATTTGACCAATAAAAAGTCTGTCCAGTAATGAACCTCAGAAGTTTGTTTCTCAAAATGTAATTCCCAAAATTTACTGTAATACTTATTACCATGTTTAGATAGACTCAGTGAATTTGTAAGACTATTATTTACAGGAACCATGATACCTGTAGCAAAAGGTTGGAGAATCTAGCTTATAAATACCATGTTTTAGTCCCTTGTTCTCAAGTAAAGTACTGTATCCTCAAAGAGGCTAAAACTGAGCTGCAAGAAATTATCTAACTTACCACTCATTTTAAGCAACTAATCTCACTGAAAGAAAATGGAGGGGAAAACAAATTCCAAATTCTGTATTACATCTAGCACGTAAAGATACATTCACACACACAAATTTTAAAATTGTTGATATATGAAAACATTTTGCATAAATATTTATGATGAATATAGGTTACACTCATAAACACACAGGTCAGTGAAATGTGTTTATAAGCATGTAATTTATAAATGTAAAAATATTGCTTTGCAAGACTACAGGAGAGTATGAGTCATACTTACTACCCTATCAACATTTTGAGTAAGGCTGCTTTTCAGTACAATAGAGGCATGTTTTCAAAATAAGGTAATTTTTGACCATAAACTACATGTACAGTGCCATATGTTGAGACCTAATATTATTTACACTATTATTTACACTAGCGTCATTCAATATAAAATTCAAGAGATCTGCACAAAGAGGCAGAAACCAATCCATATCATCACTGGCTGCATGTCTAGGTTAAAACATAGTTGATCAACTAATAAAAAGGCAAGTTACACATGATTTGCAAGTAAAATGCTTCACTGCTTAAGTGACAGTTATGATTCGATATATGTCATCTTAATTGGGACAGTATGCAACCAGGGTGTCATTTATATACAAAATATATTTAAAATAGTGAAGTTTAACAAAAAAAGTTAAAATGATTGAATCTGAAGGTTATTATTAATAGTATTACTACTTCTTAAGCCTATATAAAGATTTAATTTTTTCACGTGGAAAGCTAAACACATCACATTCACTCAAATGGCCAATGCAAAAAAAACCCAACAAAACAAGGGTTAATTGAGTAACTTGAATTTTGTTGAGAGATTTTGCAGCAGCAGCACATATTTAACAATAAATTTGTGAAAATCTGTCAACCAGTAATAAAATCTCAACAAAACTCAGATTGATATTGCAACTACTACCACTCAGAACAAAAATTAGGCTGTTTATAGAAGAAACGAAACATACATATTGCTTTAACTTCCATAGAATCTGCTATATAATTTCAACTTAAACCACAACTATAGCCTTCTCATTGTGGGAGTTCATAACTGTGAGGAAACAGTACTATTTTAATGCAAGAATTCAGAAAGAACTGAATGACTTTTGAAAGACTGGATTTGTAAAGTTCACTGCAGAACTTAGTGAAGGAATGCTAACCTATAAATATGGTCCACAATAACCCATTCAGGAATACTTGAAAGTGTTAAGGATTAAGACCAAAAGAACAGTGCAGACCTCAGGGTTTGGTTTGTTCTTTTGCCAGTCTTCCTGTTCCCCCCCCCCTTTTTTTTTTAAATATTAACCATAGAGAATAGATTTCTAGGAGTAAGAATGCATATTTTACAAAGTATCTGCACAGAAAAGTGAGGATCAATGCAGTATATTCTGGTCTTCAATTCTAGAAAATACTGAAGAAAAAATATAAAGACCAAGATGTCTATTTAGCTAGAAATATTGCCTTCAATAAAATTATGAATTTGATTGCTAGAAACATTGATTCTTCAAAAATCATTCTTCATTTACTCTGAAATCATTCTGAAATCACATCTGTAAGATTCACACAATATCCGCTGGAAGTATGCATCTAAAAATCTATAATTGTTACATATATAACATAAATATATACATATAAGCGTATCTGTGAAAAACCTTGAAAATGGTCTTTTAAATAAAAGCAGCAGACTAAACACAACCACCATCAGCTATTGAAGTTCCTCTCAAATTATTTCATCTACAATTTTAAAAGAAAACAGATTTCAGTATAAGTGCACTGCCAAAAATTTTTTTTCCCAAATACTCTATGCCTGCATTAAGAAATATAAATGTACAATTAAGAATGAATATTATGTAGATAAGAATGTATTTACAAAACTTAAACAAATCTGTACACAAAAATTAAACATATTTGTAAACAGAAAATAAAATTATTATTGTAATAGGACAGACACCATTTAACTAAAAAATTTCAAAGTGATTTAAGAAAGTTGATATGTGTAGTAACACCCATTTTATTATGCAAAAATTTTTTAATCTGTGTAAATATTCTGCAGTGGAATTTAACTATAACAGACTGCCAGCAGCAATCACCCCACCAAATAACAAACTGCTGTGAGGAATAGCTATCAAAGTAAAATAAAAATGAAAAATTTACAAAGGAAATGGTAACATAAGTGATCTTCAATAGGCCTAACTCTTAAAGCAAAGTGACAGTGGAATGAAAACAGAGTAGAAGCCTCACAACAGTAGGGAAAGGACTAAAAATTTGGTTGGTTAAAATTCAGTCAGTAGTAAAGAATCAGAAAATTATATTGCTGTACATACATAGCAGTAAAGGAAATGTTCTCCTGGAAAAGATACTGTACAGTGGCTTGCTTTGTAAAGACTGCTCACATACCTGTGGAAGAAGAACACAGGAAAGGGGAAGAGTGCTTTCAGAAAAAAAAAAACCCAACCCAAAAGAACAAAGAAAAAAAGATGAAAAGGTTAATTTCTCTATACTGCATAGCTCTCAGAGAAAGACAGCTGAGCAGCCCTGTTGACCAAAGTGGAAATAAAAAGGAGACCTTGAATATCACTGTTGATTTATATAGGAATTTATACAAAACTCATCACTGAGATAACACTGTAAGGCTAATGATTGCATTAGAAATTATGTATTTTAGGCTGAAGAGGAAAAGGGCTTAAAAAGGCAGAAAGCCCCAATTAATAGCATAGATGACAGGTGTACTTGCAGACAAATCCGTGAAACCTGTACTCAAAAAAATTACCAGCATGTTGAGTGTTATAAAACAGGATGGAGAATATTATGAAATACAACTTTTAATCTTAGTCAGTGTAATAGCTACAATTTTGGAAGTTAAAAAAAAAAAAGGAGCAGTAACCAGTTTAGTAGCAGTTATCTTTACTATCTGAAATATTTTAAAAATAAATCTGCTCAGCACACAAAATTAATTATTTACTTTGTTTTGTTATTACCAAATTACCAACTACTACTATTACCTATCAGAATCTTAACAACTTTTTAGGCAAGAATTTAATTTTGCTTCTTTTCATTCAGGAAACATAACGAATTATAAAGATTCCACAACCAGAATCTGATAATCAAAATTACTTCTCTGTACTGTATGGAAAATACTTATTACCTGTTTGGCTAGGTAGTAAGGTAGGTAAAATAATAAAAATATTGAATTATACCACAAATTGACTGTCTTGAGACAAACAGCAGATGTGATGAATAAAGAAAATGTTTGAACATCCTGTAGTCATCCTTCACTGCTGTATCACTTTAAGATGCACTGCTCATGTTTACAAAAAATGTATTCTATAATAAAAAAAGAAAACCTCAAAATGTCTCTTCCTGTGCTACTCAACTTTGCAGAAACAAAGAAAGGAAATGGGGTGTGAACATTCAGCAATTAAAAAGTACATGGCTTTACCACTGTTAAATCTGTCTTGTTATGTTAAAAAAGAAAAAAAAAATTAAAAAAAATCACATGTGCAGCTAAACAACCCTTTGAAATGATATCTTACCCATAATATAGTGCTAACAATTCATTGTATAATAAGGATTACACATTCTCACCTTCCATCATGCTAACTGCAATTTCACGGGTCATATACGCATCCTTTTTTCCAGGTGACTAGACAAATGCGTACACAGACTTCACCTAAAAATACACTGACTCTTGCCAAGTAGCAGCAGGATGAAATATACCACAGTAACAATCCCGCCTTTGTCCCAGGCTAACACTATACCTATTAACACGCTTTGATGCTTAGCCAAGAAAAATCTCAGTGCTGGGATTCTGGGTTTTGTGCCCAAACAATCTGGGTTTGTGTTTAATATAGTATAGTCTGCTTTTAAGTTACTGCCAATCATCAACTCTACAAACAGTATGTCTTGGATTATTTTTTCTTTACAATGAATGTTATTAAGGTAAATAATACAGAAAAATCTACATTATTTTGAAAAGAATAAATGAATCATGCAATCCTTAGCACTAAGTAAATGGTATTACTCCGAAAAAAAAGCATTTCTAAACGCAATTCTTAAGCAATCTTTCTTTCCTGTCATTCAGCTAACATGGCTGAAATACTGAATTTTTTGAACAAAATATAAAAATGCAAATGAAAAGGAACACACCAGCTTCTTAAACTTATGGATAACTTCAGGATTCATTTCTACCAAAGGAAGCAGAGATCACTCTTTTTATTATCTGACATAAATAGAAAGGGAACCTCGTCAGTCTAAAAGTAACTGATCAACAGTTTAAAAGAATGAATAAAATTTAAACCATTATACTTAGCTAAATCAAATATTATTGTTTTCCTTAAAGACAGCTAGTCAGACTGGAGTGAACCCTCATGCACTGAGGAAATAAGTATGTAAAGCAAAAGAAAATACCAATTCATTACACCTTAAAAGAATTAGTACTACAGTATTACTTGAGTAGATGAGAAAAGTCCTAGTAACCAAAAGACCAAAACATAAGGATTAAAATAAAAGTGAGTATCATCCAAGGTTCTAGTCCCGGCAAAATGCTGTCCCCATTTCTCTGTAAGATTGATGTCTGCAACTTTTATTCAGGGTGCTGTGGGCAGAAGGTCACGTGTACTTTCTACAGCTCTTAAACTTGCTTAGAAGTCTCTTGTCTTTGACAGCTTACTTTCAGCCATGATTTTCTAGTTGACTTTTTAAAATCTTATTTACTGGGATTATATAAGGGATTTACAAGGAACTCCATAAGCAACTGCAATACTGTGTAAAAAAATGGCAAGAAAAAGTGGCCAAGGGGACATCAAAGGAGGGTGATAATCTCTTATGACAGCCCTGGGGACTGGAGCAGGGGAGGAGATTACTCAATCCCAAGGGTAAAGACTTTTTCTGTCATTTTAGCAAAAATATTCCTTCCTCTCCTTTATCCTTCATACAATGCAATAACTGTCAAATTCCAGTCCAAAGGAATTTTAGTGGCTCTCAGGCTTATTTCTATGAATTTTTACTTACATTAATAGTTTCACTGGAATCACTGAGTCTTGTAAACATTTGCAGCTGGAAGCAATTTCTATGTGACTGTGGATAAATACAAACTTATAAATTAGCACTTTGGTTTCAAATCCATACTGAATTTATCCGTAAATTATCCGTAAATTTATCTTTGTCACATGCATGTGTGATAAGTTGCTCCAAGCACACAAAACACAGAATTAATGTGGTAGCCTTTCAAAACAAGCATACGACATGTAAATACATATGGCTGTAAGATATTATATGGCCTGCGGGTGAGTCTGTGTATGGTATCATTACAAAGTTAGGATACCAATACCAAAACAAGAAGTTCAGAAACAATTTCCCTTCTTCCAGACACTCTTGAAACACATGCGACTAAATGGCTTTCTTTCCTCTTCCTCTCAAATGTAAAGTGAACTTCTGGTTCTGATTTAAGAGTTTAACATTAGCAATAGTTAAAGTCAAGCAATGCACCATAAAAATATTAACATTCTTTTTTTCTTGGGATCCAATTTATAAAGATGCTAAGAGAAAAAAAAAAAAAGTATTTAACTTACAAAGATGAGGAAGTTTATACATTTACACTTTTTGAAAGGCAGAAATTAAAACAGCTACTACACTAATAAGACACACACTCAACCAAACCGGAATTTAAAATGATTAATTCTTCTAAGCACTAATTTGAAAGAATACAGCAAAATAAGTTCCTATTGCAGATCTCTATAAAAGTCACATTGACTTAGCTTATACCAACACCATTCCCACTGTCTCCTCATACCTAGAAAAAGAATGCTGCGCTTTTTCTCAACATCGTAGGTGGAAAAGAAACCAGTTTTCACTTTTCTATCAGGCAGCTGCAGCTCACATACATCTGCTTACCATAGCTATGGCAATAAAGCACAACAGATGTGTTCTCATAGGTAACACAGAGCTAAAAATATTTAGGATTCCAGAGAGCTGCACCTGCAAACCACAGGTGGCATGTGTAAATCAGAATCAGCGTAACGCACTTTCAGTGTCAACTAGATATTATGTTTTACACTAATATTTGATAGACCATTATTCTTTCTACTTCTGGCATAATCCCAAAATTCTTTAAAGGTAGTGCCCACTTAAAATAAGCCGTAAGTCTGAGTTTGAGCCCAGTTTGTGTATGTGTGGTAAGGACTGCATGTAGATGCATGTACACTTAGGAATTAAAACACAGAAAATCTAGTGATTTTGACATGTGGCAGCAGCTTTCTGTATTTATGCTGTAAAGTCAATTCATAATAAATGTTATAACTTAATCCTCCTCTCACAGCTAACACTCCAAACTCTTTACCTCTTTATTTGGACTGAGCCTTGTCCAGATTCCTGCAAAGCGCTCCTCCAGTGAAACAGCATTTTCCTCATATATACTAAAAACATTCAGGTAGGTAGTATCTGCATAATATAGCCATGGTATCTCCTATGTCCTTGCCAGGTCTTCACAGCCAACTTCACATGCTTGAATTACTGCCTTCTCAAGAATTTATATGAGGAACAAGCAAAATTGTCTAATTCAGCTAGTGTTTATAATGTACTGTATCTAAGGCAAATGACTAACCTAATGAAATTCTGCTTGGACACAGGTCAATCAAGATAAAGAAAACCAGGAAGACTATATATATAAAATACTGCCATACTGCTTTGTATGTATATCAGCATCATTTTTAGTACTTTCCATCAGAGAGTACTGCTTCTCCAAAGGGCTTTATAAATGACATTTCAATCCAATACTGAAAGAGCACAAATAGAAATCCAAAACTATTAACTTCTGAAGAACAACCAGGAGAGCATTTATGACAGTCCTAAGTATGTTTAGTGTAATAAAAGTTACCAAAGGTTAGAATTTAAGACAAACATTTTGATACTCTGCACTGAAACAGGACTAGTAGGAAAGATTTGCTGTTTCTCTGAAATTCAGCATTATATGAGCTTTCACACTTTTCCAGAAATATTGGTTAGAAGTTTATGCATTATGAAGTAGGTGCCACACCCTACTTGAGAAAAAATATGCAGCAGTTCTGAAGAGCAAAATAACTTCTTTGGAAAATCTATGAGCTTTGTTCCTAAGAGACCTTTCTGTTAGCATATTATGGGACAAAACTGCATACAGGAAGAGAGATTACAGAAGATAACATGCAAGTTCTTTGGCCTCCATTTCAGTATATAGGATTCTTCCATCACATTTTCCAGTCTCCTGCAAACCACAATAACTACAAGGTCAAGAACATATAGATAACCTTTCAGTATCTAGCTTTCACTCTAATATTAGATATTAAGTAGTAGACTGTATTTTAATATAGATACAGTACTCTAACACATGGAGCTCTGGGGATGCTGGTGCTAAACTCTACTCTAGCTAATTCCCAGCAAAACTTCCAAATCTTACGCTGATTACACTGTACCTAAAAAGCAGAATGCAGAGGGCAAGGTGAGGAATGCTAGAGGGTACTCAGTGGAAGTTTAATGTTTAAGGTAGTTTTGCAATGCACAGCACAGACATATTAATACAAGGAAGCACTGAAGAACAAATCAGAAGTATTCAGAAGGAAAGCTGAGGGTTTTTTTGGTCATAAAATACTTTTTCTCCAGCCCTAAGAAAAGATTACAGATCTCTAGTTACCATCCTATTTGAAATACAGGCTACATAAAACACAATGGAGTCAAATGTAAAGTGCTGTAACTCCATAACTGCCGTTTTATAGCAGTATGTTACATAGATGTATACCTTTGACACGTCCTATGCAATCATCATTATCTACTCTGCTTTCAAGTCGAGACAATGTACTTTGAATATACTCCTGTATCTAGCAAAGCAGAGATAGGAAGAAGTCTAATTTCATGTCACCACTAATTACAGTATACCCGTATGTGATTAAATATTACTTTTACACAAAATCGGAATTTCTCAGTTTAATCTATTAAATAGTTTAAAATAGTTTTGGATACTCATTTTAGTGTGGAGCACAAAATGGCCTACTTCAAGAAAGCTAAAATGAAACAAACTAAGCTGGTTTGCTGATTTATAACTATCAATGGTTCCTAGTTTCAAATGAATACCCATAAAAATGAAGTATAATAATCACACAGGGAACATATTTTTTCTGAAGTCCAGAATGAATGATTTGGAATAAAATACAAATATTTACAATTAAGTTTCCACTACCGGATGAGACACAAGCATTACTCAACTTATAAATTTATAACTTAACTACAAAATTTATGTAAATTTATAATTTAACTATGAAATTTGACTTATAAATATGTGAAAATCCAAAAGTTCTAAGAAAATTAAATTCAAAACGTAGGGGCAGCAAAATAACAAAGATCTATAGGTACCATAATATGAAAAAAATACAACAGCAGGAAAAGCTGCAAATATCAAGGCAACTGCATGCAATAAGCTTTCGTAATAGTATAGTGTATCTAGTAATAGATTTTTGCTTCCACTTGATAAGCTTTTTGGTTGGATGTTTTTTGGTTTTTCTTTTTTAGTTTTTGGTCCAATTAGGTGTGTTTATGTTTTCCTTTTACTCTCTTAACATCTAACAGGTGTTTCTTATTATTCTAAAACCTGTCATTCTATGGACTTTAGCAAATACTTTTGGATCCAAAGTTAAGAGGTCATGATTAAGATTTGTCTTTAAACTTTTCTAAAGGTTTGTCACACTATAAGGAGCTAGAGCTAAAGCTATTGGTCTCTACATATCAAAAATGAAAACTAATCAGTTTATATGTGCTCATCTCAAGAGTTAAATGAATGTCACATTAATTTTATTGCAATGTCATTTAAAAAAAATCTGCTACTGGATTACATACACACAGAAAAGTACTTCTAAAATCAAGCTAGAATACAATAATCCAATACAATTAATGGCTTCAGAGCAGCATAGCTATTCTGACATAATGCTATCGAAGAACTTGATGATAGTAACGGTCTTTTCCAACCTAGCTGATTCTATGAAAGAATTTTGTAGCAGAATTCAAAATGAGTTCCCAACTCATTACTAACTTGGCTAATCTTAGCATCAACCCAAATAACCCCTCTTATTATATGAAATCAGGAAAATTTGCTTCTCAGTACTTTCAGGTAAGAAAGTCCTGAAAAAAAAAAAATCAGCAACACAAACCAATCTGAATGCACATCTTCACTAAGTAATAATTAGGTCACAAAGTTATTGCTTTGGAAACTTAACTTGCCAATCCAATAACTATTAAGAGTCGCCAATGACACATTAACCTCAAAATGTATCTTTTCACTCCAGGGAACCTGGTACTAAATATATTACCAGCCAATCACACAAACTTACAGTAGCAAATTCCCCCCTTACAATTGCTGGGCAACAGGGTCTCACCCTTAACAAAACAAAAGGGAAAGACAACTAATTAACAAAATCTGGGAAGTGAAAAAACAAGAGAAAGTGTACAAAATGAGGAACTTGATGACTGAAAATAATCTGCAAAGCCCTAGCAACAAAAGCAGTCTTAGTGGAATATCAGTAAGAGGGGCTGATACGGACACTGTATGAATAAACAGGGAGGTGGAAATTAAAAAAAAAGCTGTTGCTCTCTGCATACTGTGGTAGTAAGGCTAATAAGAGATTATTGATCAAAGCTCTTTAAAGAATGCTGAAAATTGGAAAAAGAACAAAAAAACCCATAAAGTGATTTGAGGACTGGAAAACATCTTCCTGTGAAAGACTGAAAGAACTCAATGGGTACTGCTTATCAAAAAGGCAGAAAGGAATGAATTAGAATTTAAGTAGTTGAAGTAAAAGCAAATGCAGTATACTGCAGCGAACTTCAGAAAAAGACACAGGAAAAAAAAAAAAAATCATTGGCTACAAGCTGAACCCAAACAAATTAAAATGTAACACCGGATGAGGTACTGTTAGGGGTAAGGTATCTAAATACTGGAGTAGATTACATTCACTGACTAAATATGGACCAAGCTATACTCTCTTGATAACTACAAATTACATTTCAGTGCCTTTCCTGTTCAGCTGTAGCCAACTAGTGAGCTCAATACAGGGATAACTGGCAGCAAATTATGGCACAAGATACACAGTTTATCTAATGTTCTCTTTCAGCTCAAAACACTATTAACAGAATACCTGAATTTACCATATGAAAACAGAAGCAGCTCTTTAGATGCAGTGAAATTCAAAAGTTAGTTCCAAAGAGTGTCAGTACTCAAGAAACTCAAAAGCCAGTCTTACTAACATAGAATTTATATTTCCTGGCGCTTAACTGAAAAGCAAAGAGACAAGTTGTATTGTTGGACAAAGGCTGACAGTTACACTTCTAAACAGTTTAAGAAAATGTTAGTAGGATTATAAATATAGTTAATAAATTGGAAATAGTAATTATTGTGCAGAAATAATATCACAGTTATGGATAGAAATAGATAAACTTCACACTGCAGAGTGAATTGGCAGCTCTAAGTATATGGTATTCACATTATGTTGCCACAATTTATAAACAAACATTTGCAAAAAGGAATACAAGTAGCTTCCTGAACACAAGATGAGATACTGGATTAAGTTTAAATAAGTAGAAGCATAAAGAAAACACCTAAATACAGGTACCTAAAAAAACCCCACCCCGAACAACTGAAGAGATGCTGCTCTTGTTACTACAGACCTCAGCAGAGTGAGGGAGGGACAGGGAGCTCAATTAAAAACAACCAACCAACCATGGCCCAAAAAATTTATAAAAAATTCCCCAAACAAACAAAAAGCCCAAATCCAAACCCCCCACATCACAGAAGCATTCAGGCTGGAATGAATCTCTAACACTTCTGTACTCCAGCCTCATGCTCAAGCCAGATGATATCCACTGCTCTCTCTTCACCTTGCCTTAGCTAAATGTATGGTGACTGTTTCCAGTCACTTTCTACTTCTTCACATGACCAGAAATAGCTTCCAAGAGAACCTACCCCATTATTTGCCCAAGGACCAAAGTGAGGCTAACTGGATCATCCCTATGATCACTGCCTTTTTTGAAAACAGGTGCAACAACTGCAACATCCTTTACTCTGAGGATTTCCACAGCATTTCAAAGACTACAGAGAGCAGCCTTGCAATGACATCAGATAACTTGCAATGAAGGTTATAAATAGCAGACTTGTCTGACACCCATCTCAGTCCACCTGAACACATTCCATAGATGCACAGAAACGTAACTGTTACAAATAACAAAGAAATTACAGATTTTCAACAATTACAAGAGTGACAAAAATTCTTCCACTATAGAATTATGTGCCTATAAAATTCTTTCTCTTTTCATTTCAATGCCTGCATAATAAGCACAAGGTATGAAGTGCATAAAAAATGCATTTACAACAAAACATTTTACCTGTACCTATTCTAGATCCAATTCTTCATTTATAACAACTGCAGATTTACAAGTTTTAATTTAAAGATCTTTCAAAAGACGTACATGAGATCACACACAGAATTACCTTTGGCTGTTCCATACCACAGTAACATGAGAGCACTTTAGGAAAGCAATCTTGTATGCTCAGTGTGTCAATGTTTTTTCAGATGCTAAGAAAATATCAAGGTGCCTTAACTACATGAATTTTTACTGCATGGTCTAAAATGGATTTTGCATGAACTTGAGCATGTTGCCTAGCATTATTATCTTTACTACTACTGTGCCTAGATGACAAAATGACAGTGGGATGCAAGCCATTTGACCAAGTACAGATATCTGTAAGTGACCTAGTTATTTCATCTTGTCTTGGAACAAATGGAGAAAAAGACGTCAGAGAAATTACAGCTTAAAAAGTGCTACAGAATTCTGCTTTCAGGATGAAGCAAGTGATTTCTTATATATACATACAGTAGATGTCTAAAGCTTCATTTTACTCATGACAAGCAACATGCATATAAGAAAAACTAAGAATGTAAAGTGGCCATAGAGCTGCTATTAATTACAAAAGCAGTCAACAGTAGCTATTTCTACTACTATTCATCTCCTTATGGTAGTCAGCAATGGTTTATAAGCCAAAAGAAATGTGCTTGCTTAGTTCACCTGCAATTCTAGAATTATTAGGAGAAAAATACACAAAATGAAATACAAACACAGTTAAATTCAACTGATGTTAATGACTCAGGAAGAAAAGTCAGCTTTTCTTCCTCAGTAGCTTAGCTATTCTAGACACCTATTTCATATTGCTAGCACATCCATTATAAGGATGCAACTGTACAGTCAATCGTACTTTACTTGCTGATTGTATGTCTTGCAACCAAGAACCAACGAAAAATTTTGAAGCTGGTAACCAGAAATGTGTAGTACCCGAGCTCCACCTACTGGATAAAAACAAATGTAAACCCAGTGTTTTTAATCGCCAAACTAGAAGACCGTTTACTCTGAAACCTTCACACGATCACCTCAAACCACAGCCAATTTACAAACGTAAAATTTACAGACATAATCTGATAAATGCGATTACTCTTACAAGTATAGAAATCACTTCTTCTATCTGTATACATTCCTTCATGTAAACACCTGTTCAATACTTTGAAGATTAGGCTTAAGCCTTCTAACAAAAAACAACAGACCTGCAGATTTTCTCTAACAACTTGCCAGGATGCCTGGGAAATTCTTTTTCCCAAGGTTTGCTTCTAACACAAAAGTGGGAAGTGTTTGAACTTATGTTTTAAAACATATACAAAAGGTCCAAATGCATACTGAGATGACTAAAATTAACTCCATCATTTGAGCACTTCAAGTAGGATTGCATTTAGAAATAGCACTGGATCTCAGTAGCATGAATTGGAGAAGGCATCTACTGTTTCCATATTACATCTCTGAAAGACGTGTGCAAACTTCTGGCTTCATAAACAGTTTGCATTAAAAGAAACAGGACTGATATAAATAAATACAGATTTGTAGAGAAAGTCATGCATGTTAGAAGACAGTACTCTGAAAACTCATTTTTAGAAGTTTAATTACTCTATTACCACATTTAAATACCTGAGGAGATGAACAATCCTTATTGTTACCAAATGTTTCATGGCCTTCTGATATGTTAGTAGACATTACCCTTCAAACTAAGTATGGTGGATACAATTTTTTGCTTCATATTTGCACCTCCCATATCTCCACCTCCTCTGATCAACACGTCCTTGGACTACAGTGGATGTTGAAGTCCTATAAGAATATTATCAATTGTCTTGAGTATACTTACAAAAAAGTCATTATTCCAGACAACGAAACTTGATAATGGTAATCTTACTTCATCTCATCAGACCACAGAGTTAACACCTTATTTATAATAAACGATACTGTGCTTTTGATTTTCATGCCAGAGGATGCCAGGCAATTATTTGGTTAACAATAAGTCTGGAAACTGGTATTATTTGTGGTACTAAGCAGCAGCTCCCAAAGCTATGGCTCCCAACTACTTAGAAACACATCCAGTAACACCCTCTTCTGAGTCAAGATAGCCCACTTGGCTGTAATACTACCGCTACTGCCCTGAAAGACTAGATAACTACAAACACAGCACATTAACCATCCACCTACAGATCTAGCAGCTTACAGAATGCCTACACACATCTCTAAAAATATGGTAAAACATCACATAAGCTTGGGCATAGAGTATCTCATTCCTAAGGGTATGCTCCAGCTTTGCCTTTGCCTCCCGCTACAGACTTGCTGCAGCAGCGTACTTGGTGTGCTTCTCACATTCAAATCAATGCTGGAGAGGATGTGGAAAAAGATACCAAATTTTCTGCTTATATCCCCTGAATATTTTATTTTCTGAACTATTCAAACTTATCAAAGTGGTTAGTAAGAATTGTTTTCTTGAGAATGTTCTCACTGGGCTTTTCATGGCTTCAAAACAGGCAGACAAAAAGCTTTTACATTATAAGAAGAGTTTTTACATTATAATACATCAATATTAAAAAATTATCCAAAACAACGCAAGTGTTCCCACCACAGCCTGCTCCTAAGCAAACAGGCCGCACAGGGTTAAAAATACTACCTCATATGCGATGCTCAAAACTTACTAATCTTGCTTTTATGATCATATGAATCTTTTCAGTAAAAATAATCAGACTGATATTCAAAAAGTTGCAAATGTCAGGCTGTGATTTCCCTCTTGTCTTAATAATTAGGGTTTTTTTACAACTAAGATAACGACTGAATGTTCACCATAACTGACAACAGCCCCGTCTTCAATAAGATATAGCTGGTTTTGTTTTTAGCAGGTTTACATAGTCATACAAACCCAGAATAACCTGCAAGGGATACAAGTCAGATATGCCAATTTTTGATGATTGTAAAAACAACTGATTTTGTTTCAGTTATTCCTTCTGTTTTGCAACCAAATTTTCAATATGTATTTTATCTCTGAATGTATTACTATTACAACAAATTTATCTTCATGTTTCCTGACAAAAATCCTTTACCTCTCAGTTACTAATACTGATAATGATTGCTATGGAACTTGCAAGGCATTTATATTGACTACTGGTTACCCTTTTGTCACAAACAGACTGTCCTTCCACGTTGGCAATACGCCTTGGTCATTACATATAAAACAGATTTAGAGGAAACTGTTGTGGGAAAGAATCTAAGACAGCTACTATATATGCAGAATTCAGTATAGGCAAAGCCTGGATAATTTTATCAGGCACTTATTTATGACAATGGTGCAGAGTTAGAGTACACAATCTGTATTACCTTTCTGATGCTTCCTTCCCCCTGTCCCCCAGTAAGTTTTACTGAATAAGAAAATTTACACACTAAATTTTATAACTGCAAAGACTTGGTTGTTCAGCAAGTTCTGGAGCCCATCTTTATTGAAATAGCGGACAATAATTCCTACTAAGTTTGCCAACAGGTTCGCTACACATCACTTACATATATGATGAATGATTTTATGCAATATAAATATCATTAAGCAGAAATTCCAAAACCAGCTCTGGAAGAAAGATTGCCAAGACACAGAGTTCCAAGAAAACAAAGTAACTCACTGAAAATTGAATGATAAACAGTACAGATGTTCACCAAGGCTAGCACAGTTATATTACATGACTGGAACCCACACTTTTATGTCTGTAAAGAGTTGAATACTGCTACAGAAACATAATAATTTCTCTAGAGCTAGTTTCATAATTTGAATACCCTGTTACACTACTAAACACAGACGTACTTCAACCCTCTCAGAGGAGCCCCAGATAGTATTTATAACTGTAGGTATCAATTGCAGTGTTTAAAAACTGGTAAACTGCAAGAATGACTACTGTGTTAAACCAGACTTGAATGGATTACTAGGAAGCCTTTACTTTCTCTAAATATCAGTGGTGGATGACCACCATGCGTTAATCACAGATAAGGAAGCTAAGAAACTCAATCTTACAACTATGCAGAAAGACAAAGTAAAGCATGATAAGTACATATAAATACTCTTCATTTATAACTCCGGAAAAAACAGAACTCCCATACAAGGTATCAGTAAGTGCTCAGTGTCAAAAAAAAAAAAAATTAAAAAAAAAATGGAACTTAACTGTTTGACTTAACTGACAAATGAAACCACGAAATGAGAAAGCAGTAGGCAATTTCATCTTTCACCTCATTCTGGAGGCAGGCAAGGGGAATAATTTTATTGTAATATTAACCTATCAGTGTAGTAACTGCAGAACTGAAATTGAGCATAAAATCTAACTTTAAACAATCTGAAGGAAAAAAACCACAACAAAACCCAAAACCCAACAAAAAACCCATGATATTTACCTGCGACTGGTTGTTTTCTTTTCAGTCTTAGTTTCTTCCTCTTGAAGTCGCTGCTTCAGATTTTCACTTGCATCGATTTTCAGCTTCTTGGCAATGCGTTCTTTTATTTGAAACCTCTCACTGCAGGCAGCTTCACCTTCTATACTATCAGCATCTTCATCGTGTTCTTCCTCCTTTATGGATTTAAAATTGTAAAATTGCACCTTCAGGTTTTTTTTTTACTACAGATGTTGAATATGGGAAGTTTTTCTAAGATAATCAGTTACAAGAAAGAAAGAAAAATACTTGATTTCAAAGCAAACTTTTCAAACGAATGTCTCTGCATTTTCTTCAGAGGGAACAAAAAATTAGAAATATGATAATTGAGTATTTTTTCATACACAAATTATACCTTTTTTGTAAGGCTTAAAAAACTTTTGTATGGCTTATTCTAGACTGTAAGCCCTTACAGGTTTGTAGAAGATCTCACAGCTATGTAGTATTAGTCTGGTCACTGTTCATGAATCCAAAATTTGACCACGGCAATATATTAAACATCTCCTCAATTTCTCCTAAGAATAAAACAAAATGTATTCAGAAGCTCCTGACACAGGACTGTGCTACAGTAATGGTGGTATTGAAGAGGTTTGCCCATCAGTTTCTATGAGACAATATACAAATACCACATTGATAAGCAGGCTGTGAAAAACCTGTGGAATCTATCGTCCTGACTTGCCACAGAGGTACTATGCTTACAGGCCTAGTAGAGGAAGCAAAGAGGATAAACCACCTTGTTCAAAGACATTTGGAATGATAAATAAGCCATTCCTCTCAGTAATGAAGAAGATTCCTTGGTCTAGTCAGGCTTCTAAGTTTGATTACTCCCTTTCTCGAAGAAGGAAGCCTGCATGAATCTTAACGAAGGGTGCCAGCTCAAACACTAGCTGGCACATATTTTTATATTTATTTCGGAGTGATGCTACTTAGCTAAAAAAGAAAGCGTAAGATGCTATGTAATTATAATCTTAGGTACAGACAGAAAGGACAGACTTAGAATTAGTATTCCAAAGGACTGTACTTAACCCAAGAGACTGTCAGGATGCCAGCACTTGGAGTGGAACACTCTAAAGACAACGCACATGTCCTAGGTGTGACTGACAGGTAGGAGGAAAAGGAAGATGAAGACTATATCCATAAATATGGAGGGGGAGAGAGGAGAAAAGATAAAAGCAGCAAGAGGTACAATTTTGGCAACATAAGAGAAAAATCAAGAGCTGGATTTCAGATGTTGTATTTTGGTCACTGCTTTGGAATTTTCAGACTACCACTTAGATTTTAGGTTTAGACAAGAGAATACCAGTCAGGAATAAAAAATGAAATATATGAATATTCAGCACAGTAAAATAGCTGCGTATTTTGTCAAGGAAATAATTGAAAGGTTGATGTTGAGGTTTTGTCTGTTCTTTTTTAAATACGGGAAAGAGAAAAGTAGGTCAGGATCAGCATTTCACTTGATTTCCTGAAGTACTGCTTGACAAAGCAGATAATGAAAATTTACGAGGGATTTGCTTACTTGATAAATTACCAGGGAGATGGGATGACAACAGACTTCTATGGCATGGGGCAGAATCCAGTAAAGGAATGTGACAGACTGTGTTCAATGTGTTTAATTGTTAAGAATATAGACAGACTTCTGGTGGAGATTTCGCAAAGGCTTAAGTAAGAGCATTGCACTGAAACATGGACTTGGATAGGAGAAATTTCCAGAATAAAAATGGACAGCTCCAGACAAATTGAAATTGCTAAGTAGTAAGCTAATTATAAAAAAACAAAACAAAACAAAACAACCCCAGAAATCTGATTAACAGGAAGGGTTTCCAAGGACAGTATTTTAAAATGGGAGAGAAAAAACGGTTCTACTTGTGCAGCTCAGCTGAATTCCTTACTTTCCAAATCTCCTACTCCCCTGACTGCAGAGGATTTCACCACTTTTTTTCTAGAAAAACACTGATGAAAGAGGACGTAAGCCTCCTCAACTCTGTCCCTCTTGCAACTCTACTATTCTCTCAGCCCAGTCTCCACCTTCAGTTCCTCTTCTGTCTCATTAACTCCATCTGATGATCTCAGACCTTACAGAATCTCATTTTTCTGAAGTCTTATTACCAACTAATAGATTTAACACATTTCCACTCCCAGAGGGCTGCCTGACTCAGGAGGGAAGTGACTGTTCAGTTGGATGACAGCGCTCCCCTAGTGATACAGAAATACAAAACTGCCTGCCTGGAAGCTATACTGTTTTTTGTGGCTGTTGTTAGCTGTGTGGAATTGCCCTATTCTTCTCTTTCCTCTGGAAATAAAAATGTAATGAGAGCTTTTGTGTCAGAATGACTAATGGTTACTGTATGTAACACGATTTAGACATTTGAGAAGATTATTGAATTGGGGAGTGGGTACCAAGCTTTATCTATTTGTAAGACTAAATGAAACAATGTTCAGCCACTAACTGGCAAACAGGGAGAGGAGAACAAGCTATGTAAAAAAGGGAAATGGAGGAATGTCACTGGTGGGGAAAAAAAAAAAAGTCAGTCTTGTGAACACACTTCATATGTGTTCGTTAATGATTTAGGCACAAAAAGAGGTTTAATGAACAGCAACAAGGTACTGTTAATACAAAGTACCTGATTCTCAAAGGATGAACTGTATGACCTTGAGGACTGCAGTAAGAGAAACAGGATGGTATTTAATAGCATGAACAGCAAGGTTAGACGCATAGGGAATAATAATAACAGTTTCTCTTACACGCCAAGGACTTGCTATTTGGGGAAGGTAGGGAGACCTGAAAAAATTATTCGTACAGCTATGAAACTACAACACGTTGCAGCCATGTAAATGCAAAGGCGATCCTCTGATGTGTTAAATAAATCCAAGAGAGATGATAAAATACGAGTACCACTTTACAAGGCTCAAGTAACTGCCTGAAATGCTACATTCTAGCTAAGTTCTTTCAATGTAATGAAATCTAAGGAGAGCCTCTGCAGGGAAAAAAAAGCCTTCCTATTTCCCATGTCATGACATTATTAGAACATTCAAGATGAAAAATAAAAATTTAAATACATACACCTCACATGACCATGTTCTATATTCCCCAAATCCAGTTCATTTAACAAAGCCTATCTGAACATCTGACAAATTATTAATTAAATACCATACCTGGAAGCCTTCTAATATTTAAATGCTCCTGCATAGCAGGAATTATAAAGAAGAGTCCAAGAACCTGAACCCATACTATGAATTGTGTAAAAAAACAACAGGATGAGGCTGGAATCTTCTCTTTTTTTATGGTTAGACACAAGAATGGGATAGATCCTGACTTTCCTTCACTTACAGTGCATCAGCTAACAATGCAGTACCTGTGCATGGTGAACATATGGAGTACAGGACTTTTCAGGATGCAGTTTGGGGAATGGGAGATTACGTTCCTAGTTAAATATTACATTCTTGTCTCAATAGCAACTCAAAGGGGTAACACCATGACCTATGGCTCGAGGCAAAAAACATTGCAAACTTCAGCTAGCAAACTTATTTCACACCATATATAACAAACTCCTTGCAATTAAATAGTCTCCATGTTTGGTTGAATGTTACTGCTTTGTTACTCACATTTCCTGCCTTTCAGATGTGATCATCTTCAGCAATGCAATTTAAGACATAAATATTCACTTAAATTTTGTCTCCTTAAAGAAATCTTTCCAACAAGACTCTCATACACAGATTTCTCTCCAGACACTGCAGTTATACCATTATTCATGACAATTTTTTGATATTGTAGACTTTTTTTTAGAAGCAATTTCAAGGTTTTTATTAATTGTTTCACTCTGTGGTACATAACCTCTCATATACCTCATCTATTGACTGAACTATCAGCTAAGCAGCTTTTATAAAATGTAGTAAATAGTATGCAGTAGTACCTACTCTGAAGTGAATATTTACAATAGCCAAGCTTTATACCTCTGAAAGGCCTCCAGACTTTTGCTGGAAATGTGATTTGAGCTAGTTTTCAGAAACCTCTATAGTAGCATTTGTTCCCCTAAGGAAATCTAATTCACACAGTGTGAAAACAAGCCTCATTGTAAAAAGACGTTACTTACCTCACTCACATTCCCTTCTTCACTTGCTGTATCACTATAAGAAAAAAAACCAAAACATAAGTATTCTGAAGTACCAGAGATCTAAAATAGTGTTTTAAAACCTCAGTTCTTATATTAAGAAAAAAATGTTTGGTTACCTTCTTGAAATTTTGGTCAACCTAGTCATTTATATCATAGAATCATAGAATAGTTAGGGTTGGGAAGGACCTTAAGATCATCAAGTTCCAACCCCCCTGCCATTGGCAGGGACACCTCACACTAAACCATGTCTCTCAAGGCTCTGTCCAACCTGTCCTCGAACACTGCCAGGGATGACATTCACAACTTCCTTGAGCAACCCATTCCAGTGCCTCACCACCCTCACAGTAAAGAACTTCTTCCTTATATCCAATCTAAACTTCCCATGTTTAAGTTTGAACCCATTACCCCTTGTCTTGTCATTAGAGTCTCTAATGAAGAGTCCCTCCCCAGCATCCTTATAGGCCCCCTTCAGACACTGAAAAGCTGCTATGAGGTCTCCACGCAGCCTTCTCTTCTCGAGGCTGAACAGCCCCAGGTTTCTCAGTCATCCTCATATTCATCTTAAAATTATCACCTGATACTATTTATTATCATTTGAATGTTTTATTTTCTAATTAGAAATGTTTGAAGACACAGGATAAAACCACACTTCCATACAACAGAAAAATTTTAACCATATCTTAAGCCATCCAGAAAAAACACTAATGTATACAGCCAGGAAAAAACCCACAAAGAACTCACTTAAGATGGATGCTTTTTGATCTCGTGTATCAAGCTATTTCTAGTATTTCATTGCAAATGTTCTATATTTTGGAAAAGCTTCTTTGTATAGGCATGTTTAACTCATACTATAGTGATAATTAAGTTTAAAATAAAATTTTTAAGTTGTTGAACACCTATAGTTCAATGCACTAAAGAAAGGAATCTATGTGAATATACTGAGGCTAACATATCTACTATTAACTGTCACAAACTAATAATGAAGAACCTTGAAGATTCTTCCATCACACAATTAAAAAGAAGTTATAGCAGAGAAACAAAGCAAGGAATATTAAAGAAGTCCCGAAAGTCAAGGAAGTAATCTAGATCATCAAAGAAATTATAAATTTGTTGGGATCAATTACATTAATTTTTAAAATTCATTCAGAAAACTCTCTGAGGAAGTATTACTTAAGAGAAGATGATTAAAAAACCCCAAACAAAACAGAGACAAAACCAAGCCTCTCCCCTCATTTATAAAGCAAATACTTAGAATGCATTCAGATCTGTAATTCTGGTGTTAGCCCAGAACAATAGAAGCCACAGTGAGTTAAATGGCCTACTTCTATTTGGAACTTGTGACATGGCTATACAGGGATCTGCCTTACCAATAACCTCTGGGAGTGTTTTGAAGGGGCTATACGTGGTTGTGGATGATCTCTCTGATCTATTTGGACTCACACAGAATCTGGCCAAAGGTTTTTAAGGAAAACAAGTAGTCCTGGGTAAGTCCATGCATGAATAAAAACATGGGTAATAGCGAACAAAAGTTAGAAGCAAACAATCATTCCTTGCAGTGAAGGAGATCACTAGTATATATCCACGGTAGTCCATGTGGGAGCTTAACCTGCACAGTAAGCTCAGTAACAAGACAAGCAAACAGCTAGGTGACTGAGTGTTTTGGTAATATTAAGTTACGCAGGATGGCAAAGCCAAGAGTAGACTGAAGAACTGAAGATGGATAGGTATGAGAAGACAACAAAATGACAGACAAAATCTGAAGTAGATAAAAGTAAAGCTATGCACATGAAAAAAAGGACTTTCACAGCCAGAACAAGTTGCTTACAGCTGACCAGCACTGACCACGATGTGTCCCTCAGAGATCCATAACAGGACCAGTACTGTTTAACAAATTCACTAATGACACAGACAGTGGAATCAAGTGCACCCTCAGCAAGTTTGCAGACAACACCAAGCTGAGTGGTACAACTGACACATCTGAGGGATTAGATGCTATCCAGAGGAACTTGGACAAAATAGAGAAGTGGGCCCTTGCGAACCTCAGGAGGCTCAACAAGGCAAAATGCAAGGTCCTGCATCTGGGTTGAAGCAATTCCCTGGTATCAATACAGGTTGGGGGATGAAGAGATTGAGAGCAGTCCTGTGGAGAAGAACTGGTGGTACTGGTGGATGAGAAGCTGGACATGAGCTAGCAGTATGCGCTCACAGACCAGAAAGCCAAACGCATGCTGGGCTGCATCAAAAGAACCGTGACTAGCAGGTCAACACAGGTGATTCTCCCCTCTACTCTACTCTCATGAGACCTCACTTGGAGTACCACATCCAGTTCTGGAGTTCTCGGTACAGAAAAAGACATGGGCCTGTTGGAACAGGTCCAGAAGAAGGACACAGAAATGATCAGAGGTGGAACACCTCTCCTATGAAGAAAGGCTGAGAGAGTTGTGGTTCTTCAATGTGGAAAATAGAAGTCTCCAGTGACACCTGATTTCATAGGGACAGACTTTTTAGTAGGGCCTTTTGCCACAATTAGGGTGGTAAAAACACTGGAACAGGTTGCCCAGAGAGGCCATAGGTGCCCCATCCCTGGAAACATCCAAGGTCAAGTTGGACAGGGCTTTAAGCAACCTGATCTAGTTGAAGATGTCCCTTCTCACAAATGCAAGGGGAACATTTGTTTCATGAACTGGACTAGATGACCTTTAAACGTCCCTTCCAACCCAGACTATTCTATGACAAGCAAATTCTTGGAGCTGATGTATTTTCATGGAGTTGTCTCAGCTCAGTGCTCAACAGTGGTTAAAAAAAGCAGATCAGTTTAAAAAGAAATAAGAGAAGAAAGCAGACTATCTTTATGCAAGCATATAGATTTAAGATTCACCTAATTTTAGGACAGAACCAGGGTTGGCAAGAGCAACAATAACCAAAAGTAAAGAAGAACTTCTGTGAGAAGGAAAGTTGAGTAGGCTTCAAAAGTTTAGGCTACAAAGGAGGGCCAAAGTAGAGATTGTGGTAAAGAAAAGTATAAAGAGACTGACTGCTCACTGTCCCATGCAGCAATCCAGTAAAGATTAGTATTTATTAAATAATGCCAGTAGCTGCCAGGTTCACAACAAAAAGAGGAGTAATTTTTACTGCCGCAGACAGAAAACTGTGAATATAAACAGTATCATGAGAGACTGAGGAAGTACTTTGATGAGAGACCTATTAAGGATTATTAAATAGATGAACCACATCAAACTCTGACAGTTCCCTGAGCTGAAAGTAGACGGAGGCTGGGTAGACTACTCAATTAAATATTATGCTTGCCCTGTTTTTATTCTTTGTTGGGCATCCACTGATGGCCAGTGCTGGTGACAGCATAGTGGGATGGACAAACATTTGGGCAGATCCAGCATTGCCAATTCTTAATTTCTTAAACAGTGACAGACAAAAATGAGTATACATGATGCTAATCAGATCTAACATCCTGAAAGTAAAGCTGTTCTGGAAACTGGAAATCACATATTAACCTTTTGACAGCAGGAACTGAGCTTAGATGTGGATCATCCTTCAGCAGATCATGACTACTTTTACTTTTTCCCTTCATGCTCTGTTAAAAAAAAAAAAAAAAAAAGAAAAAAGTATTATCAGCTCCAGTGTTTGAGGGAATAGATGATGACAAAGGTAATGATAAGAAAAAGATAACTTATTTCATGTTAGCTTTAGCTTAATCAATAAGTATAAACACTTTTAATGGCAGAACAGAGGAGTTCCAGGAAGAGGAGCATCAAGTTAAAAAAATACTGCTGTGATAAACCTCTACTATCATCCTGACTGATACTGTCTTACTGTAATACTGACCACCATTATTCACTGTTGTCTTTTGCATTTTTAACTAAATCCTAAGGACCATTTTTCCACCATGTGCTACAAGACTCACCATGATGTAGTCTGATCATTAACTGAAGCAGGTAGGTAGCCAAACCATAGTGATCTCAAGACATAATTTACTCAGCAGTAGAAATCAGAATGACTGTTTTTTAAAGAAATTTTTAAACTATCCATATTTAAAAGGCAAATTCAGTTAAGGAAAATTAACTCAGGGACTACCTATGCAACCCTAGTTCTGTGAAGGTGGACAGTTCACAATAGCGCAATATTTAGTTATGACAATGTACTATTTTCCCCACAGCAATCCCACTTCATTTTGCACACAGAATGGATATACATAAGAAGATGGAGCTAAGAATGTGCTGGCAGTGAACAAGTTGATTGCAAACCTCAGGTATTTTACCAAGGAATCACACTCTTATTATTAAGAATAATTATGTGAAGAATAATGAAGTACCTATCACCTCCATGAATTTTAAATGTCAGATGTAGATCCACACTATGAAGTAAGAAATTTTATGACTACGGAAATGTAAAAATATCACACAATAAGTGAAGCCACCTTCAAAGGCAGAAGTTAAATATTTCTATTTTTTCAACATGTTAAAGATGAAGAATCATAACACCTGATGTAATTTCTAGTACTACTGCTCAAAACTCAAACATAAGAACAAGATTAAAAACCTCAAAGCTTTTTCATGGACATGCAAAAAAGGTAATTTTAAGTCAAAAAGAAAAATAGGGATGATTTGGTATGATACCTGACTAACTCTACTGACTTCCTCCTCTTCTTCTTCAGCTTCTTCCCCAAAGGAAAGCAGGTTAAAATTTCTTTAAGAGAGAAAACATATTTTCTAGTAAATCTTTACACACTATCTTAATAACATTCCATAAACTTTCAATGTATTGCTTTCATACTGTATGCAATTAAAAAAAAAATAACCCCCTTTTTCCTTCTAAATGTACCAATTTCACTTTTCATTGCATGTTTATGACTACCAAATTTCATGCACAGAAACAGAAATTTCCCATGTCAAAATGCTTTTTGCTAAGTGTTTTAGTGGAAGAGAAGTGATAGCTGATAAACCACGTTCAAAAATCTCAAAGAACTGAGCCACAGCTTAGTTACTAATACATATTAACTTCAGCATCATCTCAGTCACAAAAGAATTATTATATTTCTTGCCTATAGGAAAGGCTTAAACTACCTTTTCCTCTCTTATACAACAAACTATCAGCATGCATGAAACATGTTCAGCTCAGCTGATGTAGCAGTAACCACTTCAGTCGGTGCAATCAGATTCCTTATCATCTCAGAAACAGGGAAGTAGGTTTTGGTAAATTAGAGAACGTTCCTCTGTACATCTTGGTAAAGCACTGTGTTTTGGAATCAGAAAGAGAAAATTACCAAGCTGCAAATTAAATGTGAAAGAAAATTAACCACCACTTATGCTGCACATATTTACTTTGTGCCTTTTACTTTGGACTTTTTAGTTTCTTCTTCTGGTTTGTCCTTCTTCAGTTTTCTATTTGGTCTTGGAACAATGTCATCAAAAGGATTAAACAAAACCTGTCAAAAAAAAGTAATCTTTAGTAAGGGTTTTGTTAAATGATTCCGTATTTTAAAACAGTATCTATAAACCCATGTCAAGTTTTCATACTAGAACACTGTTTTCTGAACACAATGAACAAAACAATTTTAAAAATTCAGATTTCATACCAGAGCATACTCACCTCAGTGCTTCTTATTTTGTGTGGACTGAGAGGTCTCTCTTCCTTGTCAACTTCTACTTCAGCCAGGCGCAACATGTTATATATTGTATCTCCTGTAACCTGTTAAGTTTACAAAAAAAGGTTTGAAAGGTCTCACCTATAATTTTTATTAATTATTCTGCAGTATGCTAGGCAATTATTATGTAAAGAATTTTGAAAATACAGATGATATAGGAAATATCACTGCCTTATATGTTGTAAGCATGCAAGACTTGTGAAAGACAGTAAGTACAATGTACAAACGTTTGGGTTTTTTAAATTTAACTGTCAAAGTTGAAGGAAAACAGGTTGCTAAACCTTAATGTGTGAGAGTGCATGCAGGTGAAGATGTCAAATTCTTATTGTGAGCTGTTAAACAGGAAAACAAAAGACACTGTGAAATAAAAAATAGTTGGCTTATTTTCTTTCAACTATATCACCACTGGTAAATTCACCTCATGTTTTTAATTTTTCTGGTTTTCTTGGGTAATTGGAATTTACAATCAAAATTTTCTAAAATGTCACTAGTATTAGATGAACTGATTAGTAAGGCAGAGCCAAAGTAATATTCGAAAGATTATCCAAAGAAAGCACAACACAAAAATATAATTTAGAAGAATAACAACAGCAAAGTAGATAATTATGGGAAAAAACCCATATAAACATTTCTATTAGATGGGAAACACAGAGAACAGAAACAGTGTAGAAAAGAGTGGAATAAATTTCAAATGTATGTAGCAGCAGACAACACTAAAATAGCCTTTGAACACAGAGAAACTCCTAGTAGTTTCTGTCACACCCAAGCTGGCACTCTAGCCCGTATAGCAGACCTTTCCAAAGATTGTGTGCTTGTTGTTAAGTTCATCTGCACGACCCAATGTAAAGAAAAATTGACTCCCATTATCGTGTGGCCCAGCATTTGCCATAGCAACAAGTCCTCTTCGATTAAACCGCAATCGCGAGTGGAACTCATCCTGGCAAAGAGAGAAGAGAAAAGAACATGATTTAAGTATGAAAATATTTTTTCCACTTCTTTAGCTATATCTTATTTACATCAATATGTACACACAGAATATTTGCTGTTAATTTTATTTCAGACAGTAATAAAGCTGAAGCCTTTTGAAACTTCATGCCAAAATTATATTTAAAAGCTTATGTTTTCAGCAGAGAAGACTATTTTTAGTCAATGTTTTTTGTTCTTAGTGCCTATAATAATGCAAACAAGTGAACAATCTTCTTTCAAAAGAAACTGTAAACATGTATCAAACAAACACGGAAAGAAAAAAATTAGAAATTAGTATATCAATAATAGAAAGATTATCAGTAATAAAACTCTAAGTTCTGTTTTATTAACAACTTCTTTTTCCAATCACTGCATAACAACCGTCATTATTTTTATTGTAATTATTACCTCCCCAAAATTTAGAAAATCCAAAGCATTTCTAAAAGTAACTACATTTCTTACATGTATTGTAAAAACTACTATTCTTGTTAACCACTGTATTTGGGCAAAAAATTCTAATTCCTGTAGAATAATTGAAAGCGCAGTAACAGGTTGCAATAGTACAGTACTGCAACAATTCATAGGAAGAACATTTTCTGGACTATAAAAAGATAGAATATGATTACTTTCAAAGCAAAGCTGAAGTGGTGAGTAACATACTAATACCATTAAATACCACTAATATAATGGTTCTAAAAACTGCAGTCTTGAGATACATTAATTTTAAGGAGCGGTGCTTCTACAATACTGGCAGTATTTTTTTTCTGTTCTCTGATCACGTTCCAACCCCTTCCACAAACTTAACATTCATGTTATGAGTCTACTCTGGCAGCAGGGAGATAGAAGGCCCAAAGACAGCCTATGCAGCTTTCATCATGAGTTAAAGGTGCCAGACCCATCTGAAATAAAACAACCAGGCAGAACAGGTCACAGCTGCTGTGCATGTGTAGCTTCACTCAGGACCTCAGCCTCCTGGTTAAGAGATGAGCCATGCTAGTATCAATAATATTAATGAACACACAAATAACATTCACAGATCTTTGCTAAATGAGAGACAATGTGTGTAAACAATGTACACTTCTACATCAGAGTTTGCCACAAATCAACACTTACTCTTCACTCTTCCTCGCCTCACATGAACATGTGAAGTTCACACTAGTAAGGTTATATATTTATCATAGTATCAGAACACCCAGACTTCAGAACTCTCAATTTAAAAAGACATATTCAAAAATACCAAATAAACATGTGATAGTAAGTACTATACATGTATAATGATGCACATCTAATGTAAAGTTTGTTTTCTCACAACCTAACATGGTAGGATGAACAACTGATAGAGAATAACCAAAAATTAATGCATAAGATATACAGACATATACCTTGAAGGGAGCTCCATAGATTGAATCTCCACCTGATCCAGTACCAGTGGGATCACCTCCCTGCACTATAAAGCCAGGCACTACTCTGTGAAATATTGTGTTACTGTAATACTCTAAAAAAAAAAAAAAAATGTATTAAAAACATGTAAGTAGTCTCAAAATCAGACTTTCATATAAAGAGATGTCCAGAGGCTGAAGTTCCAGAAAGCAAGTACTGTAACTGGATTCTGCTATTTCCACTGGGTTCCCTCCTCTTCCACTGTCCACTCAGTGTGACTATATCTCATCTATAGAGTAATGCTGGTGACATTTATGAAGAAAAGATAAAGAAGTGGTATCATATGTTTCTGTTTCAAAAAACACTGTCAATCATCAACAAGATGGCATAAATTAATTACTTTATTTTCAGCTTTCACATTTTATCATTGGAATGATACTACTAATGTATACCAATTTAAACAACAGCTAAAACTAGTATGCTGAGTCCCAGCCAACATCGCACATAAATTGTTAGCCATATCCATACACCAAATGATTAACATGTTCACTCAACAGCATGGAACACAGGTGTCATCCCTTTCACCACCTACACTGTACCTAAACCGGTAATTCTCACAAAACAAAATATGTGGTACATTTTGCTCCCCAAGTTATTTTCATTCATCTATATACCCATCCATCTCTCCATCCATCTATCTGTCCGTCTACCCAGATAAGCGATGTAAGATCATAAGACAATAAATGAATGGAAACTTTACTTGACATAGATTTCTGGGTTTTGTTTTTTTGTTTGTTTGTGTTTTTCAACAACTAAAAATAAATCTGCAGGATGCTGCAAGACAAAGCAGTATCTGCAAATGTTGCAGCAAAGCTAGATCTACTAATGGATGGTTACATGTTAGGATACTCGCAAGAGAAATACTCAAATTTATTATACAAAGCGTAGGATCCTACACAGTAGTCAAATTTAGAAAGGAAATAAAGCTGAGTATTTTAACACTGAGGACAACTGAATTCTTAGCACTCACCAAGAGCTAAGGAATTGATTCACCACTGCAAAAGATCTCCACATCAGGTGTAAGAATACAGAACAAGTTGCATATGTGCTGGAGGCACAAATCCTAGACTAGCATTTTTCCTCAATAGAGGAGTGCTAAAAGAACTTTAACCACTTTATAAATGCATACATGGGATAATAGCAGCAGCTAGAGAGAGCATAAAGGCACACGGTCCTTCACAAATTCTTGTTACAGTTTTTCCGATAGGGAGCTTCTCACTCTGGTACCTACTGCTTCAGTGAAGAGCACTACAGAGCCTCCATCAACAAATACCACAGCAAAGGAAACATTAGAAGAATTCATGAAAAAAATTAAAAGGTAGTAAAGATGGTGATGCAGAAATGAGAATTTTGGAGCATGTTCAATACCGTGCCATTGCCATTTCATAAGTACATTAAAGAAGCAGTAATATTTGTAGAGACTTGGTGAAAATAAGCCTTTTCAAGCCTCTGACATTCAATTTTTCACTAATACTCATCATTTGCTATACTGGAGAAAAGCTATTATTTTTCCCCACTGGGTTTATTAATAAGCTTGAAATACATTGTCTGACTGTTAGTTAATATTTTCTAAATACAAATAAATTGATTAACATATTAAATTTAAAACATAGTTATGACCTCTGTTTTACAAAAAAAACCTCACAAAGATTGCATAAGAAATAATTTCAGTAACTATTATCCCATTCAATCATTACCTTCCATACAAAGCTGGATGAAATTTCGACATGCTTTTGGTGCTTCTTTTGACCATAATTCTATATCTATATCTCCTGCTGTTGTTCTCAGCAAAACCTATGAAAAGATGGATAAATACACCATTAGTTTTATTGTAACTTAGTCACTTATCAAAGAATATATCCTGAATTAAGAAATACACTTCTGAACTCATTATATCCTAACAATAACAGACATTTAAATGTACCATGTAGCTACTGTTAGTTTAAACTATTGCCAGAATACTGTTCTAGAAAAAATACTATATATTCTAGAAACACTACATAATTCTACATATATGTATTGTATAATATTACACATATTGTGTATATATATAGTGTATAATAAGCACTATATATTCTAAAAATATGAAATATATAATTCTAGCCAGAAATGTACCTATTCAGATAGCCTCCATGGAACAATAGTCAGTATTATACAGCATCATGAAGTTTAATTAATTGACTATTTTCACCTACAATCAAATCCTCTTGAGGTATACACCAGACTTCCCCTTTTTCATGCATTACAAACCAAGTGCGCTCAGGTCCTTGAGCGAAAGCAATTCGATGACTGGGTTTGCCTTTGCCTGAGGCAGGAGTAACACAGAGTAGTTTCCTTACCATTTTCTTTATGTGTGCTGCAGGAACCTTATCACCCTCTAGACTATGTGAAAAATTATCTATTCTGATATAGTTCTGAACTGATACGTATAATGAGACTTCAAGGACAACGACCTGGTACCTGACATGATAAGGTAATTCGATACCCTTTAGCACTTCCATAATGAAACAACATGGGGAAGAAAAAAATTACAGCATAAATCTCCAAAACCATATACCTTTCTTACAAGTAATACCATTCAATGCACCGAAAGATCATAATAAAATTAAGAACCTAATCACAGAATCATAAGAATCAGCTCAGTTTGAAAAGATCTTTAAGATTATCAAGTCCAGCCATTACCCCAGTGCTGCTGGGACCACCACTAACTCATGTCACTAAGAGCCACATCTACATGCTTTTTGAACGCTTTCAGGGACAGTGACTCCACCATTCCCTGGGCAGCCTTTTCCAACATCTGACCACCCTCTCTGTGAAGAAATTTTTCCTAATATCCAATCTAAACCTCCCCAAGGACAGCTTGAGGCCATTACCTCTTGTCCTATCACTTGTTAGTTGGGAGAAGAGACTGATCCTCACCTCACTACAACCTCATTTCAGTTAGCTGTAGAGAGAAATAAGGTCCCCCCTCAGCCTTCTCTTCTCAAGACTAAACTCCCCCAAGTCCCTCAGCTGTTCCCCCTCACATTTGTGCTCCAGAACCTTCACCAGCTCCATTGCCCTTCTCTGGACCCACTCCAGCACCTTAATGTCTTTTTTGTAATGAGGGGCCCAGAACTGAACACAAGATATGAAGTGCAGCCTCACCAGTGCAGTACAGGAGGATGATCACTGCTCTGGTCCTGCTGCCACACTATTGCTGACACAGGCCAGGATGCCGCTGGTCTTCTTGGCTGACTGGGCACAAACTGCTCATGTTCAGCTCCTTCAATCAGCACCCCCTGGCCCTTTTCCACTGAGCAGCTATCCAGCCACTCTTCCCCAAGCCTGTAGTGCTGCATGTGGTTGTTGTAGCTCAAGCACAGGTGACATTACCCACAGTCCATTGATCCAGCTTGTCCAGATCCCTTTGCACAGAGGCAGAGCCTTCCTACCCTCCAGCAGACCAACACTCCCAGCCAGCTTGATGTCATCTACAAATTTACCGAGGGTGCACCCAATCCCCTCATTCAGATCCTCAACACATACATTAAACAACACCAGCCCTAACATCGAGCTCTGAGGGACACCACTGGCGACAGGTCGCTAACTCGATGGGACACTATTTACCACCACTCCTTGGCCTCTGCTAAGATACAGTCAAGAACAGAAAAAATTAAATGCAAAGTTTCAAGTATAGCTCTGTGTTACCTATCCACACTGCATGCCTTGTGCTTTGACTCAGGTAGTGTTTTTAAGGACTAGTATCACTTCAACTTTAAGCAAACCAGCACGACGACATAAAAACCACCACCATCACCACACACACACAGCGCACACCCTCCTCACCAGTCTCCTTCCCCCCGCCACAACATACAGTTTCTTTACACCCCTCACTCGAAAGCACGCACTTACAGACACTCCAGCAGCAGACCCCCGCCAGCAGCAGACCCCCGCCAGCAGCCCCCTCCCCTGAGCTGCAGCGTAACTCGCATCCCGGCCTGCCCTGACTACACCTACCCTTCGCCCACCGCAGCCCCTGCCGCGGCGGCCTCACCTTGCCGTTGGTGGGGGGTTCCTGGATGTAGATGTTGCTCATGGTCGAGAAACGAACGTCCCGGCAGGTAAGCAACTGCTCGGGCTCGAAGCTTGGCTACCCTTCGCTACTACGTCTTCCTACCACCCCGAACCTCCCGCCATCTTGGGCGCCTTTAAGCAGCGAAGAGAGGTGGGGAGGAGGCTGCCCAAGCCAGGAGGAAGAATGAAGGGATGAGTGCCCTGCCAAAGTCTCTACGGAAATCAATGAGGAAGAAATTCATTTGAGAAAGACTTCTCCAGGTCTCTGCAGTACCTCTCTGTGGCTTCCGTCAGGTACTGAGGTCCCCTGTCCTCCCTGCGAGTGGTACGGTCAGAGAGTGCGCCGAGCAAAGCCTTCCGGCGGGAAGACGGACCGCTGCAGGCGCGGACCGGACGGGCGAGGGCAGCGGAAGCGGGCGGTATGGCTCTGCCGGGTAAGGGCGCCCCGCGGGATCTGCGGGGAAAAGAAGGACAGCGACCGAGTGGGCCTAGTACCGGCGTGTTGGGAAGGGGAAATAAGCGGCGGGGTGATGGAAAATTACGCGGGGAGCGCGCGAGATTGCGCGTCGTAGCTGGAAGCGTGAGGCGGTGAGGGCGGCAGCTTGTCGCGTCTGCTTCAGGCTGCCCAGGCTGCCGGTGGAGAAGCGTTGCTTTGGTCTGCACGGCCGGCATTCCAAACCAGCCGGCCTGGGGGCAGCGGGAGGGAGATGGCCTGAGGGAGGCCGCGCGTCGGGCCAGCCGCAGATGAGCGCAGCTCTTCATGCAGTCCCTTCTTTGTAGGCCTGCGGCGTCTCAGCGCAGCGTTTTGGATGAGAGAAGACCAAGTACTGTGTTCCTCTTACTGTTACTCTAAGCCGCCTTGTTTAAAGTTATATCCAAAGAATGGTTGTTGTCAGGCTTGGTTTTCTTCTCGTCGTTTGTTATGGATTAAAGCATGTGTCCCACTGTATTAGTGTTTAAATGGACCCATCGAGAACAATAATGAGACGGGAACTGGAAGAAAGGCTTGCGCTGTATGCGAGATATTTGGGTCTACGTTAGCCACACATATGGCCACTGCTTACAGATTTCTTGATCCTAAGACATGAGGAGTGTTTGGTTGAAGAACAGCTGAATAAGCCTGAGTCTTGGTAAGCTTCTCTTGAGAAAAGAGAAGATCTTAATAAGCTTGCTTCCATTCCAGAAGAGGTTCTTGAGGAAGACATGTTTGCATTCAGAGGTTTCCAAAGATTTTTTTTGCAGCCTTGTGTTCTACTGTATGAGTAAGGTCCTTAGTGTGGTTCCCGCTCTGTCAGTTGTAAATCAGGAAGAGAATGAAAACAGGAAGCTTCATAGAATCATAGAATGGATTGGTTTGGAAGGGGCCTTAAAAATCATATAGTTCCAATGCTTATGCTATGGGCCGGTACAAGTTATTAGACCAGATTGCTCAACACTCTGTCCAGTGTAGTCTTGAACACTTTCAGGGATGGGGCAGCCACAACTTCTCTGGGCAACCTGTGCCGGTAATTTGATTTAGTAATCTGAAATTTCACCTAGTGTCAAACCTTGCTTCTAACATTATTATTTAAAGCATTATCATAACATTATTTATTTATTAAAATTTAAATTATTTAATTCACAAATTTCAGTCTCAGGAATTTGGTGTGAGTATTTGGTGGCAATGTTCTTGTCATCTGCTGGGTGTTTCTTTTGGAAATCCTTACAAATGTCACATCCGCATGTTATGACAGATTTTGAGGTGTGTGCATGACCGTCCTGATCTGGCTTCCCCTGAGTACCAACTCTTTCTTTGCCTGCAGGTCAGTTACACAGTAGCACCAAAGTTTACTGGGTATTCCAGAAACCTGAGACAAAGTGTGTATCTTGGGTGATACTGCATTTTATTCACAAGTTGTAGTGAACAAGCCAATGCTGTTTCAAGTATTTCTTTGACATTACATTGCAAGACACAGGTATACTTTTGTTCCTTGGTTCTTGAGACTTTCTTCTGTGTTCCTTACCTCTCATGGGTTTTCCTCAAAAGACAGTTATAAAACAAGCACCTACACAGTGCTGAGTTTATAGACCTGGAAGGTGACATGTCATAGTAAGGTTTTGGGATCCACAGAAACCATATATCATAATAGAATGTAAGTACCCTTATTGCTTAGCTTTCCAGTGCTCTTCAGAGCATAGACCAGTGAGTTGTTGAAGTTTCTAAGTTATTTTTTCAACCTGGGGTTTAAAGGTTTCTCTTGTTATTTTGAGTAGGGTTTTCTAAAGGCAGTGCTTGTCTCAGTAAACCAAAGTTTAAATTATGAAGCTGATGTACCTGCTTGCTGATTCACTAATTTCTGTCATGCATTTCTCCTTGAATTTGCTTAATTAGTTATTTAAATAAATTACCTAGTTACTAAATAAACTATATGTAATTAAGTTGCTTTTGTATATGTTTCATTAAGTTGAAAGATAGAAGGGTGCCCTTTGATTCTGAAAATTCAGTTGTGACTTTCATTATGGATATTGATACCGTGTTCATGCTGTAACCAAACAAATGCGTAAGCCTGCAGAGACACAGAATAATTATTAAAATTATAATAGAAAGATCAGAATAAATCAAATGAGAATTTGGCAGTAGACTAATGCACAGAAGAGTGGCCTCAGAAATGCACTGGTTTGCTTTTCTTTAGGTTTTTTTAAGACATCTTAGTGTACTTAATACTCTGAGGCAGGATCACTCCTGTCTCTGTTTTGACATTATCAAGCTAGGTTTAAAAGAAGCTTGATGGTTCTGTTTAGCAACCCCTAATTGATGAAATTTTATCTTTCAGGTGGAAATAAGGATAACATCAGAGCTGGATGCAAGAAGTGCGGCTACCGTAAGTCTGTAGTAAGCAATATGGAGTTACAGTGTTGTCTTTAGTTTATGATGTTGGAACTGCCTTTTGAAGAGTGGAGGGAAATGAGAAAGAAGTGTTCTCCCTTGTTGCATGGATGTTTGTCAGTTTAAATTACCATATTTTAAAAAATTATTTATTTTCTATGCATTTTCTGGCTACTTACACCTATTTCTGCGTTTGAAAATTCTTGAGTTTTCTCAGAAAAAAAAAACCACAAAGTATGCTATTTTATTCACATGCGCTACGTTTGCAATGCAGTTACTTGAGAAGCTTTGAATTGTATGCATGGTCTTCGATATCTGTTGAGATTAGCATTTGTGCTTCTTCTGAGTCTCACTGCAAACATAGGCAAGCATTTCAGCTCAACTTAGGTCTGTTTTAAAAGAAAAAATAGTTTAAAATCTGTATGATCTTCTGTGTGAAGAAAACACTTCTTTGTGTATTTTATGTTTCAAAAAACAGTTCTGTCAAAAGTTCTGTAGTTAAAATTGCGTTATGCTCTGATCATACAAGCGTCTGTATGGCCGCTCTCCTGATGAATGGAGACAGGCCTTAGTGAAGATTTTAGTCTGTTAATCACTAGGTCTTACTTTTAGAACAATGGAGCAGTGGGCACTGTTCAGCAGTAAATTGTGGTGAACTTTTAACAGCATGATTTAATCTCTTCTTTTGAATAAGTATTATGTGAGGTGAAGGGGAAAAAGCTTGCTTCATTATTTCACTGCTGACTTTGCCTCCAAAAAATTTTGCCAGTGAATTGCTTCATATATCTGTTCTTCCAACATAGCATGGATATCAATATAGATTTAGTGGTTCATTTCTACATGCAGTAAACATCAAGCTTTCTGGAAGATAACGGAACTTGCAGTCAAATCACATATCCTGTATTTATGTTCCTAAAAGCTCTGTCTTCAGATGTAGGTATTTTAATACGAAGATGAGTATATTTCAATAATGACTTGAATTCCAGCGTCTTTAGCTTAGTTTTTCCCAAATCATACCTTCACTTTATTTTATATGTCTTTGTTATTCGAGCAGGTTTCTAACTCTGGTCATGATTATTGAGATATAACTTAGAAAACTAAAAATACAAGCCAAGTAGAGCCTCAGTCAGTATTAAGTACTGGTTGTTAAAAATTGTCTCATAAGCGAACAGGATTCTTCTATAACAGTAGAGGAGACAGAAATATCAATGTAACACACTTGCCATGGTTTTTTTTAATATTTTGCTTCATGCTTTTAGGTAGTTTCTTCAAGAGGGATCTGAGACTCTTAAAAAAATGGAAAGTAAAGGTTGAACAAAATCTTGAAATTAGGTATAAGAGAGAGGTCATAAAGCACTCTTAAAGGGACAGCCTTTTGAAATTCTTTGAGGTTTCTTCAAAGTAAGCCTTCTCCCTCCTTGTTCACAGATTGCTGTCTAGCAGTTTTTCACTTCTCAAAACTGAATCATACTAAAATATGTGTTCTTTAGTTTCTGATGTTTTTGGTAAATTGTTTTTTTCTTTCTGAATATTTGTTTTGTTCAGCTGGTCATCTGACATTTGAATGTCGAAACTTCCTCCGGGTAGATCCGCAAAGAGATATTGTTTTAGATGTTAGCAGCACTAGCAGTGAAGACAGTGAGGAAGAAGAATTACAGAGGTTGCAAGCCATGCGTGAAAAAAAAAGTAAGATGTTGTTGGGTTTGTTTTGTTTTGTTTTTTAAACAAATACACTGGATAGTGGGAACGCCCATTTTATGCTTTTTTGTAACTACTGTTAGTTCTTTTCAGTCTGTACTTTAAAAGTCGGTCTTTTACTTCATGTGCTCAGGCTTCAGAGATTTGCTACACCAACATCTTTTTTAATTATCATTAATTCCTGTCATAGCAAATTAGTATTAGACCCATTTGGAACATCTCAAAAAGGGCTTCTAAATGCAGAAGGTTGTAAGACTTACTAAGACGCTGCTTAGGAGAAAATGACATGGACATTCTGAGTTAATCTGTTGTTTATGGCATTAGTTTAAAAATCTTAAAGTTAATAGTAACTCTTAAAACTAATGACAAATATGACAGTTGAATTTGTTTCCAGGTTCCAAGTTGTGTTTTGACTAAAACAGCTACTGAATTGAATTTAAACATTCATATTTGGAGAAGTACTGTTCTTTATTTGTAAGGTGTGAACATCAGTTGTTTGTCAGAGAGAGATAGGTGGGTTATTTAGCAGATAACTTGAGTTCATTAGAATTTGGACTCCTAAGAGGCTGTGCCCTTCTCTCCTTCTTAGGGGAGGTTGTTCCACCATATGAAGTTTTAACTATATGAATATTCCTCCCCTCTGCCCCTTGAAATGTCATGTTTTGTTCTGTTGCTCTCACATTCTAGGCTCACATTCAGTTCCTACTATACATATTATTTAGAAAGGAGAAGTATAAATAGAACCTTGTAATTTGCTGGAACAGTTCAAAAGGAATGGATAGTCTGCTTGTCAGGAGAACTGAGTTGGTACTGCAACAGTCCTTTCTGTTCTTTTCTGGAACAAGTCTCTTTGGAAAAACTTGTTCTCATTATGTCCTTTTGGATATAAGGGTTTTTTTTGGCCTTAAACTGATTGAAGATGGGTATCTGCAGGAAAAAGATCTGTTTATTTGATCTTTTAATAATTCTGTTTATTATATTTTCTTCCTCGAATTGTGCCTGCTATGTGTACTGTAAGGAGATATGGATCTTTAATTTTCCATTATCTAGGCAGGATTTTACCATTTTCAGGTGGCCTTATCTCAGGATTTTTGCACTGTTTTCTCTAAAAACAAATACTGAGTGCTTGTTCACACATTCTTGTGTTCATGGTTTTTAATTGCTCCAATTAAATTTGCTTTTTGTAACTCACATTGAATTCTTTAAAATTTTACTCCAGAACATACTGGTGCCAGTAATTTCTATTTATGACAGCGAATTAATAACTGTACTACCGTGCAGACTCTGTGGAAAGTTATTTGTATGATACAAATAAGATTAAATGCTCAAAAGTTGCTATCCGTTTTAAGGATAAATTGTAAAGCCAGTATTTTCCTGTTAGCTGACATTGTCATGTGTATTTATATAGTGGATTTACATTTCAAAGAATTCAAAAATACTTTTTGAACTGCTATAGAAAAGTCTGAAGTCAAAAATTTCATGCAGTGTGATAAAAATACTGCTTGTAAGGGCAATGTGAAGATGCTCAGGGCAGGAAACAAACATGACCAGATAAAGGGTGACTCTTCTATCAATTTTAATAGACACTATTGACAGCTAACTCAAATGTATCTTAGTTATGGCATAGCTATTTTTGCAGTGTGAAATGAGGATGTATGAAAGTATGTAAGCCTAAGGGATTTTTTTTTTTTTTTTTTTGTACATTCTGGTTAAATGATCTGTTTTCAGACTTGGGGAAGACTTTTAAAATACAGAAGAATGGATATGAAAACTTAAAGCTGATGTAAACATATAAAGTCACAAATTTGCTACGTTTTACAGGTCTTCCTTCATTTTTAGTGCTTGGATCAAAGTCATTAGAATGTAAGTTGTATGGAAAGTTCTGCTACTCTGCAGAATATTTCTGAAATTACTATACTAGACCAGAATTTGGAGGAAAGAAAAACTTTCAATAAGCATTTTGTGGTAATATTACATTGCTATTGAAGGCACTCTTTTAATGCTAATCTTAACTTAGACAAATGTTTTGTAAACTGTAACTTTTTATCCATAGATATAAATGAGGAGGAAGAAAAAAAGAAACAAAAACGAAGAAGCAAAGAAAAAACAAAATTAAAAAGACCAAGGAAAAGGTAACTTGCATACCTATTTTATTTTCAAAATAGAACTTCAGAAATATGTCAGATGTTTGGGTTGTTTCTCAGAGAGCACTGCTTCTACTGATGCAACTTTATTTGCAAGTACATCTTTGGTTTAAAAAGCTTCAAGTTTTCTGGTGAGAACTTATTTGTTCTTTGAGATACATGAAAGCCCTAGGCTTTCCGCTGTGGTTTTAGGACCTTGGAAGTCCAAAAAGCTCTAGCAAGCTGAAGGTCTGCAGGTCTGAGAAACCAGTGCTGCCTCTGACTATTCAACGCTAGGCAAGATGTGGTGGGAAAAGAACAGTGAGTCAGGAGGAATATGGAGTTGGTCCAGAGCTTAGAGAAACCTCTCTGCAGTTCAGAGGCCCTGAGATTCACTGTGTGCACGCATGCACGTGTAGACACACACACTCAGATTAACATACAACTATCAGAAGGAAAACTTCCATAGTTTTACTTAGCATGTGTTGACTTTCAATGTTACTGTAGTAGCCTAAGTTAAGTGTTACTGTAATTTCAAAGGGAGATGCCATAATACCCAAATCTGTTGTGAATCTGAGTCTTGGCCTGCTGACTGATTTTTTAAATTTTTTTCTTTTTAGATGAGACTATAGACTGATTAGTCATTAGGACTGTTGATGAGACAATATCCCAGGAACAGCATTGAGAGCTAGGAAATGTATAACATATTTGAAGGCCACAGTATGGTGTTTTTCAGAAATAATCACGCAGGATTTAGCGCCGGTTGTATTGGCATTTATTTCCTTCTTTATCTATGTAAAGTAGCTGTAACTTAAACTTATAAAGACAATAGAAAAGAGTCAGTCTACTGGCTGTAGTCTTTACAGGCAAGTAATAATCATATAAACAATAGCATAAACCTGCCCTCTTGAGTATTATAATTGTGACTTTTCATTTACTGTCATCTTAATTCTTGGATATATGTAATCACTCATCACTGCTGGTTAGAGACCAATATTAGCAGCTGCAAGAGCGTCCAAATTTGTCATACATATTTCTCTTAGATTTTATATGAGAGAAATACGACAAAATTTGTCTAAAGGTGTTACTATAGCATTGTTATTGATAATAAGATATTTTAAAAGCTGGAAGCTCTATCATATTGTCATACTTTCAGTTTTCAGTCAGTCTGTGCTCAGTCTTCTTGAATGTTGAAAAACCAACTTGCCTATTCCTTTGTTACTTAACATAATGTAAACATACTGTTTTTCTGGCACAATAGTGTAATTAGATAGTCTGAATACCTATCACAATAGTCTAATTAGGAAAGCCATCATTCAGTTGAACATGCAGGCCAAGATATCATAAGCTTTCCAGTGGATGTACAAATTCTACGCCATGTTCAATTTGTGACATTATATAAATACTGAAACCCCCCACATTATGTTTGTGGCATTATTCTTTAATTATATATCAATCTGTAGATATATATATTTTTTTCCTAGATCTTCCTCATCAAGTGCAGCTGAAGAGGATGGGCCAAAGTCAAAAAAACAAAAACCACACAAAAAAGAAAGGGAAAAGGAAAAAAAGAATAAATCTAAGAAAGGAAAACATCATAAAAAGGAAAAAAAGAAGAGGCGAAAGGAAAAAAGTTCACCTTCTAATAGTTCAGACAGTTCTAGTAGTGACTGAGGTGCTGGCCTGTTTTTGTGTTCACTTCTGCAGAGATGATTTTCCTTTCAAATCAAAATTACTATGCTTTGCAATCCTGTTGTTTTAAAATGAAATATATATATTTTTAAGGAATCTGTTTGCCAATATCAGTGCTTCAAACTATTAAATAGACTTTTGGGAAAAAGTCTGTTCTTCTGTTTAAAGACATGCAAGTCTGATTAGTTCTGTACTTTAAGTTCAGTTGTGAGTACTTGTGTTTGGAATCCTTTATTGTAGGATATAATAAACTTCAGTTTGCAAGTCTTTGTGTAGAAAGATGTGGGTTTAAATATGTGTACTAACAGAATGGGTAAATCAAACTTGGAAATTCAAATGCGATTTTCTATTATGTTATCATTTAAATAAATGTATATTTTTCAGAACATTTGCTGCTTACATACATTAATCAGTAAGTGCAAATATGAGATAGTATTTGGGTCCAGAGAAGGGAGGAACAGGCAGTGAGAAACTAGAAGAGATTGCTTCTTCAAAATTATCTTCTAAAATTGATCTAGTCTGTCCTGGGTTCAGCAGCAGCAGTCATTTTTCTCCTTCTTAGTAGCTGGTGCAGTGCTGTGTTTCTGGTTTTGGT
>WYDI02006388.1:0-10279 GCA_009867235.2 Psittacus erithacus | reverse complement strand
CATGGGCAGGGACACCTCACACTAAACCATGTCACCCAAGGCTCTGTCCAACCTAGCCTTGAACACCACCAGGGATGAAGCATTCACAACTCCCTTAGGCAACCCATTCCAGTGCCTCACCACCCTCACAGTAAAGAACTTCCTTATATAGAATCATAGAATAGTTGAGGTTAATGGGATCTATATTTGTTTAGCATTTGAAAAGAAGTCATTTTAGTGTGGAAAACAAAAACAAAAACAAAACAGAGGGATGCATTTCTTATTCTTGAAAATAAGTTAAAAAACCAGCAACCTTAAATGGGGCTATCATGTTTCAGTCATCTACATCTCCTTAAGTGTGCTCGAGGTACGCTGAGCCTTTGCTTTCATGAAAACTCAAAAGAATAAATATGTTACTCTGCTCTGTTGCCAGAAAGCAAGCTAAGTAATCTGCTTTAGAAAGTTAGCCATTCCATGTGTAAGTTTAAAAGACTCCATGCAAATATGAAAATTGTGTCTCTCCCCTGTAGGACAAAGAGAAACATAGTACTACATATAGTGCCAGCCTTTTCAAGTCATCACAGTATCATAATGCTGCCAAGAGATAACTGGCAGAAGCTGGAGACAATTTCCATGGACAAAGCTGAGATAAGCTGTGTCCTGCAGAAGTATCTGGGGGAATCCTGCATAACCCTGTATTCACAGAAACAACATGTGTTTTCTTCAAAAATACATTTTCCTTACACAAGGCATATCTGACATTCAGAGATTCTTGCATTCTGGAGATAATGAACTTCCTATATATTGCAAAAGCAAGTTCTTGGTTGTAAAATCAGTCTTCTAGGAAGAGTGAAGAATGTGGCACTGTTTAGTTTGTTGCACTTGACTCATTTTTGCTCTTGGAAGCAAAACAGAAATAGAAATAAGATATGGAGAAGAGAGATGAATTCTCACCTAGTTTTCATGGATTATGCATACTCTCATTATGCAATCTAAAGTACTGTTTTGATGCTGGCACTTGGCATTAAAGCTTAGAGAGTCTTTTTCCAATACTTTCGTTATTTATTTTAACAATTATATTTTAAAAGCTGAGCAAGTTGGGGCTGTTCAGCCTGGAGATGAGAAGGCTGCATAAAGACCTCATAGCAGCCTTCCAGTATCTGAAGGGGGCCTGTAAGGATGCTGGGGTGAGACTCTTCATTAGGGACGCAGCGATAGGACAAGGGGGAATGGGTTTAAACTTAAACAGGGAAAATTCAGGTTAGATATAAGGAAGAAGTTCTTTACTGTGAGAGTGGTGAGGGACTGGAAAGGGTTACCCAAGGAAGTTGTGAATGCTCCATCCCTGGTGGCGTTCAAGGCTGGGTTGGACAGAGCCTTGGGTGGCATGGTTTAGTGTGAGGTGTCCCTTCCCATGGCAGGGTGGTTGGAACTCGATGATCTTAAGGTCCTTTCAAACCCTAACTATTCTATGATTCTATGTACCTATAAAATCATTGCTTCTTTTAATGTATTAAGTTGAACAAAAGCAAGCAGCACTGGTGAACAAGAAAACACCTGTTGACTTTCCCAGAAATTTTTTATTTCATATACTGAGTATCCCACACTGTTTCACTCATTAATAGGATATTTCAATATTATCTCATTAATATCACAGTGCTTCTGATTCTACAAAAGCATTCATAACTGCTTAATCAAGCCCTGTGAACCTACTGCCATTAAAGCACTAAAATCGACGGTTCTTAACCTACACAACCTCCTGTGAAAAAATAAAATCTAAAAAATAATATCTACCAAAACTGAGTGTAAACCGCTAATATAAAACATTACAGAATTATTCACAGGCTCCCTACTTTGAGATACTACGCTGCTTCTTTGTCCCACAAGGCATACGGGAGCGTTAAAATACATTCACTGTAGGTATGCAATTTAGGAGCACAAGCTAAAGTGCATTACTTTCTTCTCTCAGTGCTCTCATACAGAAATAAAGTGGCCTTGATTCTCTACACTTAAATCCTTCTTAGTTTAAGCCTGGCAATTTCAGCCTACTTTATTTCTCAAAGAAAGAATCCACACTGGGGTTTAATGTACTTGGGTTCTGACATAACCGTGACTTTGAAATCTCTGGCTGAAATACCTTACATAAGAGGTAATTATTATGCCATTACTCACTTATTCAGACCATTAAAATGTCTACGGCAACAGGAGTATTCAAGAGAAATTTTAAAGGACAGCAGCTTTTTGCAATGTGCTGCAATGTTCACTAGAACTGACTTCTGACCTGTACAAAAGACTAAGACTTTTTCTGCCAAAATTTTTTGGCAGCCTGTCCAAACTCACTCATACAACAAGTACAGTGTTTTCACATCTATTCATTAAGCCCTACCATGAGACTGCAGTGTGTGAAGAAACAGGAATAGACATTTTAAACCCTTTCACTCACTGTAGCCGATTGCTGAAATAACCTGAAAATGTTTTGGTTTTTTTTTCAGTACTGCAGTTCTCATCCTGATTGAAGCTCATAGGCGAAGACTGAGTACACCAGCTGACAAAGCAGCTGAGCCAGTTCACTGATCACTAGCATTTCAACTGGTCTGAACAGTTCCAGTAGGTCAGAAAACTTAGCAAGGTTTGAAAGATGTTTTGTATCATTCTGTCACAAAGACAGTCACTCCAAAACTGCTGGTTCTTTGAGAAAAAAATCTCTAGCTTTAAAACTTGGTGCAGCAGTGTCAGAAAGCAGACACTTACATGAAATAACATTCTGGAAATTACTGCTTTCCAAAAAATGCATTTTTTTGTTTTGGAGGGTTGACTTGTTCAGGGCTGGGACTACTGGTATTTGTGAAAAAATTAGCTATGTATATATATACATAGTACATACATATATATAAAATATAGCTTGTATATCTTACAAAATAGACATAAGGAAACCCTCCTCAACCAATACAAGACTGCCCTTGAAGCAGTTCCAAAAAAACCAACTTTGGTCAAGAAACATATCCTTATTCTGTCTAAAAAAGAAGTTTATTACTAAGTTATATGATGATGTGGACCATGATATATGGTAATATGAACATGTGAACACACAGCTCAATTGCTGCTTGACCCTATTCAAGGAGGAAAAAAGGGATTGGTCTTGAAGTTTGTTTTATGGTCATACAAAATGATGCAACATTTCAATACACACTAGTAGCAAACCCACAATTTTAATTGGCTGTACATGCTTTTGGAAGATTCACTAATGACAACGCTTGGAAGATACCATCATCCACTGCCCTGTTTAGATCAGACTCCCAGATTCGATAAATCCCACTTAGCATTTTTCATTTATCTGCAACTTATCCACTGTCGACAAGAAATAACCTTATCATATAAAATTGCATTCAAAAACATCCTCAAATCTGCAGTTCTAGAAAGTACTGATACTTTACATTATAGGTAAACTGAAGTAAGAAGGTGGAAATATTTACCTGATGTCTCACCACTAGAATATCTTTGTTAAAAACTAGTACAATTCCTTCCTAATCTAATTCATTGGGTTTAAAAACATGCCATCATGTTTATCTTTTCAACCTTTTCCTCTCAAGCACAGAGCTAAGTAAATCAAAAAAGGTTTTAGACTGAGTTAGAAGGCAGACTGCAGCTGGACAAGATACTATTCGTAGCTTGAACAGACAAAGGCACAAAACCACAGCATGCATACTTCCACAGCTTTCATTGACCAGAGCTCCCCTGCAAGTGCTTCCCAACATCTGTGATCACATCATGTTTATCCACAGCAGTGTCCTATGCTGGCCTGATGCATGGCTCACACTTTCACAAACTCATAGGTACTTTGTAAATCCATTATTTCTGCTTCTCTTTCTATGACTGTATGATACATCAGACATAATCATGGTCTTTCATGTCCTTTATTCATAAACTTTAGAATAAGTTAACAAAGTAACAGACTATAAGAATAAAATGCCGAATTTTAAGAGAGAATCTAAGAAAATATGACACTCATTTGGAGAAATGTATGTAATATCTGGATAGATTTGTTTCTTGAATGGTTAAATATTATATATACTTCAGCCTAGAAAACGTGACAGAAATAGGTTAGAAATCATTAAAAGCATCAGGTTTAGTACCACACCTAACCCAATTAAGAATGAAGCAAGGAGAAAGAAGCAAACTCTTCCATTAGAAATAGTAAATGACCACACCTGGTTAGTATTTGTAAATAAAGAATAACATACTACATGTCTGAGCCTGTATGGTGTACAGTAAATACAGCTGTACATTATACTGTAAGGGGTACAATTGCACTTTACAAGCAAGAGCATCTGTATCCTGCATTGTCACAAGCTGGGATCCAGGGCAGAACTAATCTACCTATTATATAGCCACCAGCAGCAGTCTGGAACTCAAACTAGAAGACTCTGCCCACTGAGGGATGTTTTCTCCATGACAATAATGTCACTGCAGGAGATGAGAGAGCATGTCTAGGAGCCAACCGTATGCCTTGCCAGGCAGTAGCATCACTCTATATGGTACACTGGATGAAATTAGCTGAAATATGCCTTTTGTAAAATCAAACAGAAAACCTCAACTTCAAAAACCCTGCAATGCTGCAAATGAAACACTGTCTGATGTGGTGGCATCACTGATAAGTGTAATCCTGGATGAGCTGGAGACTTATGACAGGAAAGTACCCATAAACCAAAAAAGAGCTCCAGCCAGCATGTCTAAGTATTGATTGCTCTGTCTGCTTCATGGCAGGTAAGCTCTAACATTTTTTGCTGAAAATAACTTCCTGGAAGTGTTACTTGAAAACTACTAGTACCACATGCCCCCTGACTATTAAATATGCAATATTTTATCATCAACATCAGTAGGGTGGAAGATGCTTATTAAAATCAGCAGGGAATAACAGGGATTCTTCTGGTTTCACCAGAGGGTAAATCAGGTTAATTTAATGGGTGTAAATGAGATTAGAAGTAGACCAGCTGCACATACTTCAGACAGTTTATAATACCATAAACAGAGGTGTTTATTCATAAAAGTGTAAATGCTGTAATTTCTCACTGCCTTGGTCCATTTTTTAAGTATTTTCAGACATATATAGATGCTGATGTCAGAATAAACCATTAGATCATCTGCTGTGACTTTCTCTATGTACTTGGCCTTTAAATTCTACCCAGTTAGCTTATTTTCACTGAAAATGCTTGTTCATAACTCACACTTGACTAAAACATAGGTTCTGTTGCGCTAAAATACATCTCCCAGGAAAATATCCAGTTTTGATTTGAAGACATAAAAATTGAAAACCTGTCAGCTCTCACAGCATTTTGTTTCAGAATTAGTTACACCTTTCCCCTGAAATCATACCGCTAATTTGAATTGTTTTGCTTCATCTTTCCACTACGAGCTTTTCTTTATCTGCTAGTTTAAAGAGCTTTTTTCAGTAACATGTTTTCTACCCCGAGATACACAGTGTTTGTCAGACAAAAATTTTCTTCATCACAAACTAAGCAAATTCAATTCTTTACATGTATGCATACACTAAAACAAAACAAAGCAAAACAAAAACTTCTGTCTTAACCTAAGTAGTTCTCAGTCTCTGATTAACCACACTAAGCTACCAATTGCTAAAAAAGTGATAAAAACACTGTCAACTTGGTTTTAATTTCAGCTAGCAGCCAACTTTCTTTTACACCCCTAAAAAATTTGGAACTTCTACTTTTGTTATCTACTTTGCCATTCTTACTTGAGTTAGCTAACTCAGATTTGGCAACCCAGATTAAGAACACTCCTTTTTCTTTACTATTGCAAATGTACTCAGCAGTTCTTGCTTCCAACCACACTACTCGGAATTCTCTCTGACAAAGAAGAAGATGTGATTGCACCTTAGCAACCCCAGGGCACTTCCCAGCCCATCAGTGCCCATCAGCAATGTGAAGTGCTGAACTGTAGTCTGGACTGGTTGAAGTGCAGGCAAATGGCCCATTCTCCCTCTTCTGCCAAGAAGGCAGTGGTGTCTTTACCAGAACGGTAAAGTTTCAAATCACTGCAGCTAAATACAGCCCTCTAACTGCTGACTACCCAGGGTGCCAGACAGCCCTGATACAAGCTCAGAAATGTTATGTATTTATTTCTACAGATTAAATGGTCTCATTCCCTCCAATTCATGCTTCTTTCACTAGGGAGAAAATGAATGAATTAAAAGACAGTTAAAATACAGACATCTGCAGAAACCAGGCATTTCAAAGAGAAGACTGTTGTTACAGCTCAAGGTTTCAGCTGAAGGAAAGGATCAAAATTAATGATGACCTCAATTAAATTTCAATAGTATCTCTGGGGAAACCTCAAGCCATATGTTGAAATCCCTTTAATGATAATGGTTATTACTTGTTCTCCCATCTAGGCTAAAGGAAATGCTTATGCCTCACGTTTCTGCGTTGGAGGACAAAATGTACCAAATGTACCAAAATGATGGTGTGATGAAGGGAACAAAAGGACAAAGAGGTCATGTTAGATGCAATGATGTATGCTTTGTGCTTTAGACATTTAAAGGGATAACATGCAAGAAAGAGGAGAAAGACAGAGCTTAGCAGTACATGGCCAATGTTCACATATGTTACCAATCAGCAGAAAAGCTATTTGAAGTGAAAGAGAAACTATGCTGAAAATTCAGTCAGTTAATTAAGTTCTCATCATCTAGTGAAGTAATTGTATGGGCTACACACAATAGAAAAGCTCACCCAGCAGTTAATTGCATTAGTTTCAGCAGAGTTACTACAGGGACAGAGCTGGCCCATGCTGTTAGGTGACTCACAGCCATAGTTCACAGCCATGGATGACATGCCCAATTACTCCATTTGGAGAACAAAGAGAAAAGTTATGCCACAGGATTCACATGGTTCAAGCTGAACCCTGTTATGTTCTACAACAATTAAAGGAATAGAACAGCTAAATACATATTCATAATTTTACATCATATACCCATCAAGATTCTTTCGGATAATAGAATGTCCTTCCCATTATTAATTTTTGCTACACTTGGAAACCAAAAAGATCTGCTGTATTTTTCTAAACAAAATGTCTTAGAAGCTGTCTCAGGACACTAAGGAAGATTTATTTAATTTTCTCCTGAAAAAAATGGTTTCTTTTCCCATGACAAAAACATAATTTCTCTTTCGGCTGTTTCCACATACATTTTTGTTGTGGCCTTCATTCTTGGCCAGTCACTGCATCTCTTACAAATCCTTATGACTGCCTTCACTGACAAGGATTAGACAGTACCATTAACCCACAGTCAAGGGCACTGTGTCACTTACTAGACTTTTCTTTAATCAGACACCTTTGATCTCAAGCAATACTTATTAGCTGACAGGTCATCAAGAATGTAATGCATATTAAAAAACATCCACAGGGGGTAGTCCTGCCAGTAAATACTGCCCAGAAAACTACTTACCCTCAGTAGTATAGGATATGCAATCAAAAGAGGAGAGAGGGGAGAGCAACAGAAAAGGAGGAAGTCAATAGGACAACAATACAGTGTTGTCCAATTGTTAACTTTGCTACTTTTACTTAATTTTAAAGAGTAACGTTAAAAAGATACAAACAAAATGTCCAAAGTATGTCAGCTTAGGCAAGATCAAAACAAACTTAGATTTTTAGTCCTTCTTGGGGATTTGAACACTTAATTCTCTTTCCAGGAAGTGGAAACGGTGTAGGTGCCTTTTGTGCCTTTGAAAATCTTTGTTATCCATTATAAGGCATACTCCATCATTATTCCTGAATGTAAAGTAACCTAAAATTTGCCACTTACTGGCATATAGGTTACTTGTAAATACTTTTCCTGTCATTAGAAATGTGACCGGTAGTACACTTCCAAAATATATGTTGCCTACTCTGCTTCTACTTCTTGTACACTTTTGCAAAGTCCATCTGCATTCATTGTTTGGGAGGTTTTAGAAAAGGCCTTTTCTTTTCTCTAGTGATATTCATAATACATATGTCTGTAATCATTTCCTCTTCTCTCACTTGCAGGACCATAAAAAATACCAATGGTCTACAACACGACTATTTTAAACAGGTGATTGGTGCCCTCACTACTTCCCCAGTTTTGCCACCTAGAGCTACCTCTTCTGAAGGCAAGGTACAAGTGGGAGTAGGGAAATCTGAGCTATGCCAAGCTCTTCAAATACCTCCTAGTCTAAGAAGCTTGTGCCCATCTCTCCTCTTTGCATGCTTATTGTCTTCTTTCATTTCACAGTTGGGGATAAAGTTTAAGCACAAAGATCAAGTAGCTATTGTTCTGCAAAGGAAGATTTACAGTTGCCTGAGCAAACTTAACCAGGCCACCTCATCTGTATACACAGTGTCACTATCTTTGAAAAGAAGATAATCTACTGCCTTTTTTCCCTCATATTTTCTCAGGCATTCTTTGTGTGCTTGAGACACAGAAGGAAACTATATTATTCTTTCCCTGGTAAGATAGCTGCTCCTTTTCTACCCTTCACATTCTTGACTTTATAACCTTCAAGCATAAGGATATGAAAAGACAAATAGTCCAGCTCCTCAACTTTACATATAACCATGTCATGTGAATATGGTAAGCCCTATTTTGAAGTTCTGTCTTATGAAACATGAGTTTGATCAACCATTCTGACTGGAATACCTGACACGTCCAGAAATAATGTGTATTAAGATCCAAGAGTAATGTAGTTGTTCAAGTGTGAACACTGTCATTAAACTTAAGTTTTTCTTCAGCTTTCCTGTTGTTTAAAGCCTATATATTATATGCGCATATCTGGATAGACAAATAATCTCTAATCTCTTCCCTTTATTTTAGGTTAATGCAACTCTTCAGCCTCCTTGTTTATGGCATCCTCTTCATTTTGTCCTAGTGATTTTATTTCCTCACCTTTCCCAGTGTTAATCCATCTTTCTTGAACACAAATATGTTCCTCTTATTCTTCTTTCTGCATATAGGATTTACGTACATATGAAGAGATAGCTAAGAGATAGCTAAAGGATTAGAAAGTTATATTAATACTATATTGTCATCCCCTATAATACTATGCACTGCTTTCTGAACAGCTTATGAGCTTCTTCCAACTCTCAACAAGAAGATGAATGAATTATTACTCAAAGACGTAAATGAAAAACTCTTGTAAATATTTAGAAAGGGGGAAGGTGGCAATCAATGTATGTATTTTCAAAAAGTTCTGTATAGTTTTGGTATTATGGATAGCTACAAAATGGGTGCCAGTTGAGCATCAGGTCTCAAAATACAACAGTTTAATAATTCTTGTTTTGTGCATGCAATATGTGCATGCATAGTGCTCTCATAAGATTATGCAAAGAACACATAGATTGCTTCAGTTACATAACTTACATCAACAAGTGGGACGAAACATTAAAAAGGTAAACATAGTACAGAAGCCCTGATTTCAAATTGAATTGCTGTTATTAAGCCATTCATCTCAAGGAGCAGATGGATCTGTTTGTTAACAGACTCTCTGATAAACATTAAAAGGGAGAACAGAGCCATTGCTGCAGTAAGTGAAAAATTACATGCATGCTGAAATAAAAAGTATTCTTGTTTTTTTCACAGAATGTTTTGTAAGAAAGATTGGAATTAAGACTTCTGAAGCATACGAATTCTAAAAGAGAAGTCCTAAAGGCAAGCAAAAATTGAAGAGAACTGCATAATTTATGCCAATGACTAAAGAAATGCAATCATTTCTCTGAAACATCCTTAGCTACAAACACACACTATTTCCAAAGCAGGATGAAATTTCAGTTTCTACATTCCACTTTAAGATAAGCAGCGAAAATTAAAGACATTACAAAGCAACGACTTTCACTAGAGGCCGTTCGATGTGATCAGTAATTATTCAGAATCAAGTCCCATTCAAGCAGAACAGTTTCATGACAGGTCTATATAGTTGCACAGTTCTGATGACTTCCATCTGTCATGGGAAAGGCACAAGGGGTTAACATTTATCTATTCACCTAAACTTTTTGAACTGAACCAGAAAAGGTCTCCCAGAAACCCTGTAATTATGCAAAAAGTTAGTTCCCTTTACACAGAGATTTTGTACTACCTTTGGGATGGAAGGACTCATAGGGCAGTGTCTAATGGGTCATACTTTAACTGGAGGACAGTGAGAAGTGAAGGACCACAGGGATCTGTTCAGGTAGTGTCCTGGGTTCAGCAGTAGCAGTCATTTTTCTCCTTCTTAGTAGCTGGTGCAGCGCTGTGTTTCTGACTTTCAGTCTGGGAACAGTACTGATAATACCGATG